>JAHWFP010077553.1:0-19810 GCA_023313725.1 Lithobius niger
GTGAAGTGTCGACACCGTTTTGCGTAAATGAATAGGCCTACTCTCGAGCCCAATTTTTCGTTAGCTGCTACTTACGAAATTAAAACGGCGGGTAAAAAATAGGCCTAAAAACTGACAATTATGCCTAAAGTTTAAAACTATAGGTCTAAAAGGCAACCAATGTTAAATCGGCAATTATGACGGTTATTACTTTTAGATTATAGAGGTCGCGCTGCAGTGCGTGACAGAAGTGTGCGCCCCAATTTTCACGGAAAAAGTGGCGGAAGTGCACAGATGACCGGTTACGACTAGATAGTCGCTGCAGTCGGTGCAGTTTGGAAGTATGACTTTCTTAACTAACTCCAGTAATCAAAGTTTCTTCGTCAATATTAATCTCTAGTTAGTAACTTAGGTAATCATTCCAGTTATTAAAGATTAAAGCGAACGAGGAATAAAACTAACTAACGACAGATGGTTAGCTTTAACCAGAACCAGACCCTTACGAGCACCTGTTTCGAAACGAAGTAAAAGGCGAAAAAAACTCACTTTAATCGCTTTTCCAACGTCTGCAGCAACCACTCCTTCTGAGAAACCAACCCCATATCAAGTCTAGCTGCGAAAGTACGACTTTTATGAGGCCATCTTGTTAGTAAAGTTTGTGTGGCGGCAGGTATAGTGGAGGAAAAGACTTCTACTGTAGGTAGATAGCTAGGTACCACAGTGAGAAGCAGGATGGGAGGCGGGTTCGGAAAGTCTAGTTATATGGCCAAACTCTTACTTGAGGTGGCTTTCCTGCGAAGGCTCTGCTACCGCGCTCTGTCTTAAAAACAAATTGCTCTGTTTTACGAGCTCATTAGCTTCAAAACTAAGTTTACATTTGGGCTCGTAACGTTTCAAAGCTTGTGTGTTACGTGTTCGGAAAAGTGGCGTTAGATGATCACTTAAGGTTCAAGTTAATGTCCGCTTTTTTCTCTTTCCTCACTATCTGACCTCTTGATGACATTATGAGCGGACACTCTTTCCGTTATTACTCCATGATTAGGGTGGACTAACGGGAAGGCTCTAAGGGAACAGAATGCGACGCTGGCTGACCACCCTCCGCCTCCCCACCCCACCTTTGGGTGACCTAACCAACTTCCCTTCCCTTGTTCCTTTTCCCATCCCTTCCCTATACCACCTTTCTGTCCGGTATATAGTTTCGGGAAGACATGGGGGCTGGGCTTCTCTTCTTCGGACCAAGGCCTTTAGCCTCCCGTATCTTTCACCGGATGTCGTCCCAGTGGGGCGATTTCCCTTTTATGGACGATCGACCGAGAATACCCGGGCCCGATGGCCTCGCAGTCCAGGCGCCAGAGCGAGCCGCCAAGCACAAACCTCTCGCTCCATCCACCAACGACCTCTCTTCCCCCCTCCTCTTCTTCTCATTCTTTTCTAGTTCGTCGTTTCTTTGTCGTTTTTCCTGGACGTCGAAGAAGCATTATTCCTCATTAGCTTTCCCCACGGTTTCATTATTTCAATTATCCCGTGCCCTGGCCAGAGAGACTAGGCCCGATCTGGGTAAAAAAAAAAAAAGGACGGAGTAGGAAGGTGGTGGGGGGCAGCAGTTGTTGAAGAGGAGTTGCTGAGGGGTCCGTGTTCGGACAAATTGGCAGACTAACGACAGCGACCATGCACAAGAAAACGAATGAGGGTAACGGGGCCGCCCTTGGTGGCGAAGAATCTTCACTGTTCGTCGATCTCTTTCTTTCTTCTCTTCCGGGCGAGCAACCAGCACACACCCGCACACACACCCAACCTCCGTGAACTGTGGGAGGATGATAGATACGACACCGGCGCGGGGCAGGAATTGGACGGAATGCCATCCATACCTTTGCCTCACCCTTTTCCGCCCTTTCCTCTCCCGAGGCGCTAGCCTTTCGCCCCTGATTCGCCGTCTCACGCCCCTTTGATTGCGCCTCCTGCCTCTGGAGGTCAGGAGCAATCGTATAATGTTACTTACGGTTCACCGGTTCAACGTGTTGCTCGGCTCCGTATGACGTATGCAAAGCCTAAAGCCCCCCACCACCATCGTGTATACCACATCACGAAGCGTACGTATCGTTTTGCAGGTTAGAAAGGAGATCTCCTGCGAGAAGGTCATCCCAAACGCGCGGATTGTTGTACCGCCGTAGGGGATTTGGCAGTTCAAGCGAATAATTGCGCAGTTCTGGTTCGCGGTTTACATTCGGTTTGCGTTAAAGTTTAAGCAGTTTTGGATTGTTGTTTGAGCAGTGAACAAAATGTTGTTTCATTCCGTTTTGTGCTTCCAAAGGGGAATCGAAGGAGGGAGGTCAGATTCGTTCAGAATGTTCACAATGCTAACTCAAAAAAATGCAAGTATGGTCTTTTCTATTCTGACATAGTAGTTATAAAATAGGCTTGAATTTTCGGAGCATATCGCATCTACTTAAGGGCGCGTTTGCGCAGCGACTCGCCTTTGCATTCTCGCAGCTAGAACTCAATCGCGATGGAAAAGGTGACATTGCCATGGTAACAACGCTAAATGGATTAGCTAAATCCGACATCGTTTGAGTAAATACTTGCAGTTTTATAATCCGTGCTAATAATATAAAGAATTCCTCATGACGAAACAATTTTCCCAAACGCTTTTGAACTCACGTTATTTGCTGTTTTCGTTGCGAGGCGGCAGACATAAAACCGCCACCATGTTGGAATTTGAGGTGATTTCTAGCTTCTAGCTGCGAGAATGCAAAAGCGAGTGGTTGCGTAAACGTGCCCTAAGAGGGGGGGGGGGGGGCGAGGCTTAATGGCGCGTCGATAACGAAGTCATTAGCGCCATCCTCAGTCACAGTACAGTGAAAGGACTGGTTTTTTTTTTTAAATAGATGACTGTAAAACAGAAACCGAATGCAATGTTTCGTAGGGAGGATTGAAAAGACTGTCCAGGATCAACGGTACGGAAGAATCTATTTTGGAAAGAAAAGAATTCGTATAAATTACCTAGAGTAAACAGTAAAATACATCGTTAACGCGTCTTTAATTTAAAGTAAGTCTTGAAATTCCTCACCACCACCATTCCCAGCCTGATTCCTTCCAAACGTTCACGTCTCGCTTTGAAAGCGGTTTCAGTTTTGCACGGAGCTTAATATTTCTTTTTAGCTATTTTAGGTGAGGTTTAAGGGGAGTTTGTGACCGATTGTTTTCGGATATAGGGCAGTTTTACGCTTTTTTTTATAATATTGTGGAAAAGTGTTGGAGTGCTGGGTGGTTTTTCATTGCAGTGTTCGTGTTTTTTTTTTTTAGTAGAAAATTATCTCAGCATGGGCTTGAATCGAAATAATGTGTCGGTCTTTTTATTAGACCTTGTTTACTATCATCTGGTTTGATAACGAAATGCGATGTGGGTTAGCATTTCTACGCAAACAGGGGAAAACATCGTAAAAATCGTAAACGTCGGTGGGGTCTAGTATACTCAATATTTTATGTTAACTTTTTATGTTTTAATTTTATTTTATATTTAATTAATAATTAAATTATATTAATACTTTGTAAATAAAATCTGATGTTAAACATTGATTGTTAATACTTTGTAACTAAAACCTGATGTCGAATCTAGTGGTAACAGTTTTTTTTGGGAAATAAAACCAAAATGTACACCGAATACCACTTCTGTTTCATATGAAATCTATAATTTGTGAGTTTTAGCATTCAACTCCTTTCTAACAAATACAATACAAAAATTATCGATTTCATTCACAAATTATCGACCTCGGAGTATTATAAACGAACTACACACTGAAGCATCGAGTCCGTTCTTGAAAGACAGAAGCGTGACGTCACTTTTGTTGTTGGAGACGGCTTATTCGGATTGGCTGGGCCACTCGCTCATCATTCCGATTATAGTGTCCGCGGCTTGTCTTGAGTCCTGCAGGTATTTATGAGCGGCTACGTCTTCCTGGAAGTGGCGGCTTTAGTCGACAGCCGCCATTGCTTTTGTAACCATCTTGGATATCAACAAGGCACTCTGCTACCAAAAACATACAATTGATTATCTGTGTCGTTCTGGGGCGAACTCAAGATAGGCCGCGGACACTTTAGGTAACTGTTCATTTTATAGGAAACAGACTTTGGGCCTATTGTAGGCGGAGCGATAGAAATTTATTTTAAATTTATATTTATAGTCATTTTAATAACTTTACTATTCTTGTTAATGTTCCTTAAAAACCCGAGTGCAATATTCACTCGGCTACATGTTTTTTTGCCTTTTGATGTGAAGTACTGCTCTTCACTGGCCTTTTACACATTTTAGCTTTTTTTCTTTTTAATCAAGGATAGGACTAAACTACGTATCACTTATTGGAAAGGCTTTCGTTTGCTCCTACGTTTAGTTTCTGTTTCGTTGTTTGCATCCTCTTATCACATAAAATGTGCGCCATTGCTGCCGGGCTAAAGATAAAGCGTAACATTAGCTGTAAGGTTCGAATGTCAGGGGGCCGCCATAAGTCAGAAACCCGCGTGGCAAAGCACACTAATTTGTACATGAAAAATGAAATATCAATTTGCTAATTCAGTATTGTTTGGATCAAAGAGTGACGTAGGAATGCTGAATGCGCGGTCTGCCTTACGGGAAAATATGTAATCTTACTTCATGAGTCGGAAACGATAGTTGCGTTGGCATCATGGTTACAGCACTTTAGCTAGTAAAATGGATTTGGGCCTAACTGATTGAAAATCATCAATATCGTAGAAAGTTCGCAGCAAAATTAGCTAAAAAAAACGCGTAAATACTTCTCCAGGTTAAGAAAATATGGGCTGCATTTATTTTTTTAATTCACTTCTGTGCGTTGCTTTTTTTAAAATGCTAACATTGGTAATATGAGGCACAGCTAATAAACAATGTAGAGCAGTGACACGACGTAGTATTATTGTATATAACTCTATGCTGGAGCCTTAATGGGTTAACTGCAAGGGGCACTGAGGACAGAAACAGAAGGGCATCATACTGAAGCCGATGCTGTGATGCTGCGATGCTGTGATGCTGTGAAGCCGATGCTGCGATGAGTGATTTCTCAGACCTAAAACGCGCGATTTTTGCTGTTGGAGAAAACAACGTTATTTTAAGCCTAAGAAATCCGTTCTTCCGGTGTTTTTCCCTCCATTTTTATGTAGTGCACCTTGTAGTTATGCCCTCCAAAACCCATACTGGTGCCAATATAGCAGCAAATGTCACTGCTCTATAGGAAGAGGTCATAAATAATACTAGGAGAAACCCGTCTTCGGGGCTGGTGTAATAATGTGTGGTTTTGTCTGTCATGCGTATGTCCATGCTTCATCAAAGTAAGTTTCTTTAATCACATTTTCCTCATACTAGCAAGCAAATTCTGATTTTCTATCGCTTCCCTCACTCAATCAGCGCAACTCCCCTACCAGTTTAAAAACTTTTCCCCACTGCCTTCTTGCCTGAAGTGACAGTGTGGTGTCACCGACTTTCTAGTTTGGCATCCTTCTTGCCCCTCTCCTTCTTACCTCCTTGGGGAAATTCGGATCGTTTCGTTTAAGATCGTTTCATAAAAGATTTAAAGCCTTAACGACAGCGCCTTAACGACATGAGACTTCATGTATTTTGGGTAAACTGATTTCCTGGTAGGAAAAAAAAACGACAGAAAATCTTGTGTGAGTTGGCCACAAAAGCGCTTTTACACAGGATGTCTCAGAAGTCTGACCGCACACCCCGCAAGGAATGGCACTCGACTTGTCGCACAGTCGTCGTGATGAGGTTATGTTAGTTGGTTTCGGTATTGGTCATACCACCCGAACTCGTTGCATTGGTCATCTCTCCTGAATGTCATTGGTGTCGCCGCCCACTCACGGTCCGTCACGTTATGGCTGATTGTCACCATCTTGAGCGTGTTTGTCACCGTTTCACCTTCCATGAGACTTAGCGTGTCAAGTGGGTGATGATTCTGTGTCCTCCTGTCCAGGGTTTTTCAATTTTTTGCAGGAGGTAGATATATATACGATAAGATTTAAATTTGGGATTTGGTTAACATCTCTGTAATGTGTGGTGCAGTGGCAGCCCGGACCACTTGCACTGTGGCTGAGGTTGGTGTTAATGACTTAGCTATCGACACGCCGTTAAACCTCAATCCCCAATAAAACTTTTTGCGCAACTGAAAATGAGCTTTGGGAATCGTGATTGCCAAAAGGAACGCATACTTGATGGAATGAAAATTCCTGAGGCGAATTCTCTTGTGTTGACAGAGAACAGAGGGACAGAAGGGAACGAAAATTCAATTTAATACACAACATAGTACACAGCCATTTTGGAGCCACACAACCAATCACAAAAATACGCTAGCACCTATCGCACCACAAACACTGAATGCAATCAAGCATCACGGGAACGGTTTGCTGAGAGGTTTGTTTTTCAATTTTAACTCTTTCAACGATGGAAGACTGACACCCTTCCCGCTGGAAGTTTTAAGGATAACCTTCCCCCTCGCAGGAACTTCTCAGGTGGGACCCAGAAATTGTATTTCCGTTTTTGTGTGTGTTCCTTTTGTCAACGAATATTTGCAAAGACTCTATTCTCCTGCACAGGATCCTGCACACAGAATGGGGAGGGGGGGGACTCTAGCCCCTGTCCTCACAGCAAAGTGCCCTTTTTTTCTGAAAAAGTACTTTTTTTTCGGTAGCGCGGTGGTGTAAAAGATCCTAAAAAAATCGCAAAAGAAGGATGATAACGGCTAATAAAGTGGTGCAAAGACCGTCAGAAATGGTTGAAGTCCCACAAAAGAGAGGTAAAAAGCGGTAAACTCTCCCCCCCCCCGGAAAAAAAAAGTCCACAGAAAAAAGTTTGCCTCTCTCTCTCGGGGGCCTGTGCACGTCCCTGCTCCTGTATCAATTGTTGTACCAAAAGTTTCGTGGGTAGATTCAGTTTTCTGAGACCCCAGGAGTATATTAATACAGAAGATGATACATCGATCTTTTTGGTACGATTTATTCTGAGTCCTGTTACAACTTTTAACGTTGTCTTTCCGTTTGCAGTCTTTCTTTTTAATTGTTGATGAACAAAGAACAATAACACTGTCGTGAGTCGGAAAACAATGGGTAACAAAACATTTTTTCCCGCATCTAGCTTACCTCCACAAATTTCCGGATGAGCAAGCTTTTAGTTGGAGAGAGAAGCACGCCTATACAGGGTGAGGGGAAGAAACCTCTCTTACGACGCCATTACTGATTATTTTTGCGGGTTTCTTTAGCGGTGAAGTCGTAGAGAGGAGGAAAGGGAAGAGGCGGAGTGTAAAAAGGAGTTCGGGGTAGAGTGGGAGGGGGGCGCCGTGCAGAAGGAAAAAGACCAGACCCAATCGACCAAATGATCGATCGCGGCCATGTGTGCTTAGCTGTTGCTCGAGTGCTCGTTCAGAGTTAGTCAAAAGAAATGACTTTCACATTAGAGCTAACCCGTTTTTTCCCTTGACTTTTCCAGCACTATTTTTTTTAACCACCCCTCTCCCTGCTCCTGCCTACCAAACCTTTTGTAGCTTTGAAAAAAAAAAGGAAAGAAAGAAATGAAACGAAAAAGCTAAAGAATTGGGAAGCTGGTGCGTATACAATTACGTGTTTAACCGACTGAATAGGCGTTTCTTTTTCCTTTTTTTCACACTCGATGAGATCACGTGTTTTCCTTGCCCGTCCCACTATGTTTGTTGTGCGCGCTCAAGAGCTAATTGAATACCATACTAACAACACAGCAGCAGCTTTTCTCACCCAGAAAACAGAGTCGAGTGTTTAGTCTGTGAGGCCTATTGCTCCCCTTCCTGAATAGGACCCCAGTCTTCCCAGTATCAAAGAACAGATCGAGAAACACCACTATTGTGCAAGATAACAAAGAAAAACCAAATTTCATGATTCTTACTTGATGTTCTGTTAGCGTATTTGTAATTACTTGTTGTGTATGGAAAACAGTAAAATAGCATCTGTATTACCAAGAATTTATAGGGTTTGGAAGGAGAATTTGTAACTCTAAAAAGATCCCATTGAAACATGTTAGATTCGTCCGTATTAGTTCCGTTAGAGTTTTCAGAGGGCGCCATGTGTTCCAAATGGTAATTTTTTGCTCATTTTTTAGCCCAAATCTAAAGTAACCTAAATTACAACCAAGCTAGGGTAAATAATAATTAAACACAAGCTAGTTTTGTTTCGTTTCGTTTAATTTTAGGCTAAAAACTGAGCAGAAATTCCCACAAAAAACACATGGCGCCCTCTATAAACTAAGACTGAACTACTACGAAAGTATCCAAGACGTTTCAGAATGGTCTCAGTCACAAATTCTCCTCCCCAAACCTATAAATTCTTGGTATTACGTATATAAAGTAAAAGTCCATCAGAAAGGTGGCGTTCAAAAGTTCATGATGAAATTCCCTGAATTGTCCAGCTTTTCCAGCTTTTTTTTTTTTGGAAGGAAGGAAGGTGCAAAACAGGACTAAAAAAATTGTTTCACATTTCACTCAAATCGCAATACCTAGATCACATATTTTTGCTAAATCAAAAATTGTACTTCCCTGACTCGTATTGGCAAAGAGCAGGAAAAGGCCGCAACCTGAACAAAACTAGAAATTCACTTAACACGTAACGTCCCACTGCACTTAGGCCTAACGAGTTTTCACTTTTATCAGAAATGAAACAAAAAGAGAAAGAAGTTTTAACTGGAATAAAGTGAAGGTTTAAGAAGTAAAAAATTAAGTGTGAATTACCTATTCTTTACTGGTGAAAGATTTTCTGGAAAATGTTCAAATTCCCTGTGATTTTTAGTAAATATTTTTTCAAATTCTCTGATTTGTCCCTGAATTTTCCAGACATGAGAAATTCCCAGAATTTTCCGGATTTTCCCGGTTTCCCAGGCAGAACGCCACCCCGATCAGGTGCCTTTAAAACACTGGTGGCTACTGTAAAAGTACATTAGTTCCTGCTTCCACAGAATAGTGGTCAGTGATTAACATACACAATTTCATGACATTGTTTTTGAGGTACGCTACTTTTTCAGCAACAAAAGGACTTAGACAAGTTCAGATTTTGTAAGAAAGACCTTTTGAGCCACTTTCCTATGTATTAAACATTCTGCAGAAACTACTAGTACACAAGAACTCCATTTGACGTAATGGAATAATTCGTAACCCATGACCTTTGTGGGATTTACCTGAAGCTCTCCAGCCTTCAAAATGCCTCCAGAAATCCCTTTACAAGAAGAGGAAATTCAAGGCATAGTTTAATTAAGTAGGATTTAAATTGCAGACTAACAACTGCCGATAGTCCTTCATTCACTAGCGGCTTAGTTCTGGTCCTTACAATTTGAAAATAATAGTTGGGGACACCCCCACCATCACTTCCGATTTTTTTGCCGGAACAAAATTATCACTTTGCAGAGTTATTACCACTACTCTGTGAGTCCGAAAAAAACCCCACCCTCCCACTTCTGCTTTTTTGAGTGATCAAAAATGGCACTTTGTAAAGTTATGTCGAATTTACATTATGAAGACAAACAACCTTGCCAATAAAAACACCATTTCCCTGTGGCTGCATTTTAGTCTTCTGTACAGCCGTACCGGCTGAGAAGACTATTGCAACGACTTTGTCCGTCCGTCCATCCATCGCTTTTTTCAACTTCGCAACGGTACTAGATAGAGACGACCACTATTTACAACGTTAGATTCAGTGTCAAAAGTTAGTTAAATAACATGGCAAGTTAAAACATCGTTACCTCCTTATAGCTAATAGACTTCTTCGACGTAACTAAATTAAATAATAACATTTTGTCGTCGAATTGAAATCGTAAGGATTTGTGTTAACGCATCCGTAAAAACAAAAACATTTTAGCTTCGTTTAAAAGAGTTTTGTCTCATTGTTGCATGAATGAATAGGCTTACAGTCGAACCAAATTCTCCATTACGCCTATCTGCTACTTACGGAACTAAAACTGCCGTTAAAAAAAATTAGGCCTAAAACATGAAAATTAAGCCTAAAATCACGTTACCATGGCAACGTCAAGATGATACGAGTCGCTGCTGGCTTTCTCAACAGCGCCTATCCTGTCCCTTCCGTACTACCACTGATCTATATAGGCTGCGTTGCGCATTACGTTGTAACACTGTAACTGTGTGCCCGGGTCGAGGCATACCGTGTTGCAAAAATGAATAGGCTTACTGTATACAATCCAAAAAATCTCCGTCAGTTGCTACTTACGAAATGAAAATTGTAAATTAGGCCTAAACGCTAACAATTACGCCTAAATGCTGACAATTACGCCTAAAATGTAAAATAAGCTGAAAAGCTAACACATTTTTAACTGGCAATTCTGATGGTTACTGCTTTTAGATTATATAATAGAGATAGCTGTTGCAATGAGTGATAGAGAAGTGTGCGTCACTATTGGTAGTGGCAGAACTGCACAGAAGACGGGATGCGACTAGGTAGTCGCTGTAGCCGCTTGTTTTTCAATCCCTGTGCATATTCTATTATCAGGGGACTTGGTGTTTTTTTTGGCAACAGCTTTTTTTGTCTTCATGATGTAAATTTATGATGATAATAATAAATATGATGAAATGTAGTTTTTTTTCTCGTACCATTTCTTACTTTGATTTGTTTTTATTTTTTTTTAATTGAGGAAGCATTTAAAAACGTATGTGGAATTTTTTAATGTGCTATATTTGTAGCCATGACAAGCCGCCACGACTTACACTTTCATTCTGGTGTCGCGATTCAATGGTGAATTTTGCATTTTAGGTGTCAGTTGTTGACATTTTCAATCTGACTGTTTAGTAAAAATGTGTGAACAGGGTTTGATTTAACTAACAGCATACAATTACGTACTATGTGTCTTGGAAATCTTCCGAAAGTTACAAGATATCCAGCCGTACTGACCAAAGCCACGAGATTCTCTTTAAACACTGCGGGCCTTGGACGTTGGTCATGGCAGTTTGTCAATCCGCTCCTGTATATTAAGGAAAATTGGAAATTAGCCATCAGCGAAAATTATACACTAGAAATAACGTAGTTCAGTAAGCCACCTTTATGCACTTACGTTTCGTCGGAGTGGCATGACCCGGATTCGAACCGGCTACCCGGTTCAGTGGGTAAACTCTATGCCAGTGGAGAATGTGGTCATAGCGATTAAGGTCCTATGCAAGTGATCTGGGGGTGAACCGGTTAGCCGGTTCGAATCCGGGTCATGCCACTCCGACGAAACGTAAGTGCATAAAGGTGGCTTACTGAACTACGTTATTCCTAGTGTATAATTTTTGCTGATGGCTAATTTCCAATTTTCCTTAATATTATTTAGGGCGATTTATGTCTGTTTATTTCTCCTTCGTTGAGCCAATTGAGTGTATTCCCTCTCCATTGCCTATGGCCGAGAGCATTCGGTCCAATGGAGTCCTGGTCACGATTGTGTCCTTAATAACGGGTTCAGTGAGTTATCTTTATGCCAGTGGAGGATGTGGCCATACCTTTATGCCAGTGGAGGATGTGGCGATACGATTAAGGTGCTATGCAAGTGATTTCGGGGCGAACCAGGTAGCCGATTCAAACCTTGGTCATTCCACTCCGACGAAACGTAAGTGCATAAAGGTGGCTTACTGAAATACGTTATTTCTAGTGTGTAACTTTGGGTGTTGGCTAATTTCCAATTTTCCTTAATATTATTTACAGCGATTTATGTCTATTTATCGCTCCTGTATAGGCTAAGTCTAACAATTGTTCATTCGACTCCCTTGTTTTAAGCTTTATTTCTTTCCCTTATCCCTCCCAATCCGGAAAAGGAACACTGCAGATGGCTAAAAATAATTACCAATCCAAACGTTCTTATGAAGAAGACAATATTTCGCAAGAAAATCTGTACCTTTTTAAACCGGATGCTACGTAACTGAGAGGGTTGTGTTGACTTAAAACCTTCCAGAAGCTTCTTTTTCAGTGTCGCGAAAAATCACAAACCTCAAAATATTTAAAAAACCTACATTATAAGGGAATCAAGTCGGAGTCGATATAACCAATTTCTGAGCTCTCTAGAAGGAGAAACTAAGGGATCAATGTATTGGAACTCTTACAATATGAGACGTTTTTAAAACCTTGTTGTACATTTCTGAAGCAAAAGCACACAATCAAAATGATGATAAGATGCGAGACATTGGTCAATTAAACATCTCTATTGTGTTCATGGCAATCCAGCATTATCCGAAAGCAAAGCTGACAATATTCAATCAACAAAGCGATGATTTATCAGTTTTTAATTTTGCAACAATCATTCCTGGATACGATTTTCAAAACTGGTCACTAAGTGGTACTGACCATACAGCGGTTGCCCAATTCATTATTCACCTCACCAATAATTTTTGCTTCTACTGAAACTCTCGATTCACATCTTGAAAGTCGACAAGTCCTCACGTGTCTTCCAGCAACGGCTAACCGCAGACTCCAATGGGGAAAAAGAGGACCGCCCTTAGTAATAAGTGAATGCTTGGTTTGGCAGAGGGTCTGGTGGCTTTGGCACTCGTCTGGAAACCAAGTCCGCGGTCATTGAGGCTGACGAGTGCCTTCCAATTGATCCGTCCTATAACTCAGCCTCGGCTTCAGTCCTCCCACGTCCTGATCCCTGGCGACAAAGCCCAACGCTGTTCTTCTGCGCAGCCTCTTCTCTGCCTTTGCATCCGAAGGCGACCGAATGGCCCCAGAGATCCAGCGTCATTGATCACCTGGTAGCATTGCATACCAAAGCTCGTTAAACGGGTTGACAGGGGAGCTGTGTGAAGGACTACGACCAGCGACTAGTTTAAGTCGCAGTCAAAGAAGGACTGATTCCGTTGGTTCTCAGCTTTAAACTGGCTCATCAATTTTACTTATTTAGAAACGTTACCGAGGACGGGTTTCACTTTTTCTTTCTTTCGTTCGACACGTGGCGAGTACATGAGTGTAGGAGCATTTAAAAGGCAAGTTAGTTTCAAAGTTGGAAACATGGCTGATGAGAACTTTTTAAACGGAGAAGGAATTACCAGCTTACCAACTCAGGTCACTGCCCTTTTTAAAAGTTCTTCTTAACCATATTTGCTACATAATGTTAGCAGAAATGAGAATGACTAGTAGGAGTGTGAAATGTTTTCTCTGGTGACTGGCAACTTTCCTTTACAGGAATAGTTGCTTCACGGGCAAGAACTCTAATTAGACATTTAATCATCAATGTCCTCCAATGATTACATTAAAGGGGTAAGATGCATGGGACACAGCATTTGGCCCTTTTAAGATTCTTTAAAACATTTCTTACTTTCAGCCTTTCCTGTAGAATAATAAGCAAATTAACTCCTAATTAAAGGTTACTACTAGTTACCACTTGGAACCAGTTTTAATTGGTTTACAGTTATGGTACCAATGAAATTGCTTTGTACTCTGTTGGTGTACGAAATGGTTTTTACTTAACGTAGCTAATGGCATAAATAAATATTTTTCAGGGGGATGGAGTGGTCAAATTTTCGTGGCCCCCGTTTACACCCCCTGCACCACATTGTATTTATTGTGTGATGATATTTCTTCTTTACATAATGTGTGGCTGCATCGGAAAAAAGTTTTGAAGAAATTAGCGAATAAGTGCTTTTCCAGAATTTTTTACACCTCCTCGGCTTGTTTTAGTTCCCCCTCCCCATTATTATGCTGCAGAATGTAGCAAGAGAGCTAAAACATGGTAGTTATTACTTGCATCATCCAGTTTGAAGTCATAAGAAACTGAACCACTGTTAGTTCAATGCACACAATCTATGGGATACTGATACTTGCTGTATTTTAAATATGCGTAACTTAAAATTTAAGTAATACATTAACGGCTAACCACCACCGTCGCCGATACTTTTGATAAACTCCAGGATTTACCAGTCACGTGTAAGTACCACTATTGCAGTCGCATGCCATTCATATTGCATTCCTTATCACACACGCAGTGCAGCCGCACATCGCGAATACAGTGTCACGGTCTGTATGTAAAATACTGACAGTGGAATGCTAGTTCCAGGGCCGTGTAGTATTACACGTTATTTTCTGATTCCTTCTCCCCTCCTTCCCATTAGGTTAGTTTCAACCATCATTTAAATACATGTCACTTATTCACACGTTTCAGAAGGTAATCAGTAACGTACTGCCAACCTGTACTTCTTCCCATAAGATAGTTTCGAATCTAGCATAATTATATTCACAGGTTTGATTTAAATATGGGAGGGGGAGGAGGGATTGACACTTAATGGTGCGTCGACAGTATAGGTCATTTAGTGTCAATCTCAATCACAGTGCAGTAGTCCAGGAGTTTTGCCTCTCATTTAAATATGGGTCACCGGTTCACAGGTTTGTAAATGTAATTGGCAATAAAGCGTCAGCATGTGCATCCCTCTCACCAACTTGCTGGTCATATAGCTTTGACTCATTGAGGTACGGTTCACTGATTCACAGGTTTCTGTAGGTTAAGGGCAATACACAATCAACCTATGCGTCCCTTTACCATCCTTGCCAGTCATATAGTTTTGACTCTCATTTATATTTGGGTCACTGATTCACAGGTTTCTACAGGTAATCAGTAATAAACTACTGCCAACCAGTCCTTCCTTCTCCCTTCCTACCCATTAGAGTGCTTCAGCCTCCATTTGAATTCGGGTCACTGGTTTACAGATTTCTACAGCTAATCCGTTGCGAACGAACCGCGGTGCACCCCTCGCCCTGCTTCACATACTGATAGCTTTGACTCTCAGTGATACGGGTCAATGATTCAGAGATTTCTACATGTAATCGCCAATGAACTACCAATCTGTGCTTTTTCTCTCCCCTTCCTTCCATTCTGGTAGTTTTGTTTCTCATTTAAATACAGGGTACTGATTCACAGGTTTCTACAGGCAATGGACAGTGAACTACCATCCTGATATTACCTTCCTGTTCTTCCCATGAGGATAGTTTCGTGTCCTGTTTGAATATGGGTGGCTGATTTACAGTTTTTTCTACACGTAATCGGCAATGAACTGTCAACCTGTACGTTACTCTCCCCTTCCCGTTCAGGTAATTTATGCTCTTATCTGAACACAAGTCACTGAATCACTGGTTCTATATGCCTACTTTATACATAATGCGAAAAAATGTTTAGTTTCTTTGCCTATTTCATATCAAGGTATGATTTATCGATCAATCCTTCATTGCCACCCTTCCAGATGAGTGTCGAATTTTTTCTGGCATCATTGCACTTATGGATGTATATGCTGACGATTTAGTCTAAGTCGTTGGTCTAAGTGTTGGTCTAAGTCGTACCTGGTGACACACGTGGAGGTACGACTGGAAACATGCCAAATCGAATTGTAGGCGCTACTACTTTTTGCTATGAGCGGGTAGATCTTGGAACCCTCTGCCACAGACATTGGTGGACTCCTCGACTGTTAATTCATTTTGACGCAGGCTTCGTGTACCTTGGAACTAGTGCTTTTTATCATTGCTAGTCTAATGCTATAACGCCTAAGGGCACGTTTACGCAACGACTCGCCTATACATTCTCGTAGCTAGAACGCATCTGAAATTCCGACATGGCGGCGGTTTTAGCTCTGCCAGCACACAACGAAAGCAGTCAATAATGTGAGTTCGGAAACGTCTGGCATTTATTTCGTCAGGAGGAATTCTTTATCTTATTGTCACGGATTTTAAGACTGCAATCATTCGCTCGAACGATGTCGGTTTTAGCTGTTCCAGATAGCGTTGATACCATGGCAACGAGACCTTTGCCATCGCCATTAAATTCTAGATACGAGAAGGCATAGGCAAGTCGTTGCGTAAACGCACCCTAATTCTTTGACAATTGCTTCTTTTAGCAAATATTATATGCCAACCTTTTCAGTTGGATGAGAGGAACGTAAGTGGTACCTTATGGTGCCCTAGATTGTATCCCTTTCTCTTATATTGAGAATAAATTCATTATTATTATTATTATTCCACCAACTGATGAATATGATTTCACCTATTTTACGAGTTTCTTAGTGCAGAAGTGGTGATCTTGCACACATCGATAAACATAATTGGGGGGGGGGGGTGATGTTAGTAATCCTTGGGCATTAGTAATCCTCGCTTCATTCGCATCATCGCCATCACCATCGAGTTGCTCATGATTTCTAAATGGCAGCAAAAGCGACGGTTGTTGCCTCTTCAAATAACGCTTCAACTCCATTATTCCTTTCACTCCACTGCTGACTGATCATTTGTTAGTGACTGAAATCCCAAGGTCTTCTCTCCGGCTCTCTTGAGCCTTGACTGACTATTTGGCCAACCATCTTCTACCTCTTCTCCCTGCTGCTTGCCCGGCAACAACTAATCCAAAAGTGGCTTTGTCCTCCTCACTGCCATCGCTGCCTGCACGAGAGGTTTGGTGGTAGTGGTGCAGTCACTGGTGCAGCAGTGGTTACGGCGGGGGTTTTGGTCCGCGGCTCTAAATCTGCCGTCTAACGGTCGAGGAAGTGCACCTCGATCCCTGAGCGTGTCATGCTCTGTTGGCTAGGCAATCGACAAAGCCGAGCGCGGAGACGTTGCCTCTTGCCGCTGGCCGACACGGCCTTTGCCGCGCTCCGCTGCTCGGGCGTGCAACGCGCCGACTTTGCCTCGTTCTCGTTCGTTCGCGGTAACAGCTCGCACAGGACGATCTGTACGGTTCGGGATATAGAGAGGTATATGGTTGGGGGAGGTGGTGGATGTAAAGGTAGGGGCCGGGGAGTCGGGTGATTCGAAACTTACCGGTGAACATGCTCGCAGGCAAATGGCTCCGTACCAGCTGGGGCTACATACAGTTTGTCGACCTCGCCGTGGTGAGAAATCTCAATGCTTCTAGCATGCCGGGACTATTTGTCACCGGCAGTTCGGGACTTTTGTCCGGTGCTTTCAAGCTGCGTAAACTGAAAGGGTAAACATAGGCCATGACATTGGGTGTTTTGGGTTATAGTTGTAAGAATGAAACGGGCCAACGCTATTTGTATAAAAAATACAAAAAAGGTATTAACCCCATATGTAGGGTTTCTTGGTTACAATTACGAGTTTTTAAAGAAAACCTTAACATATGTTGCGCGATCTTGCAAGTGAGGAACGGAAATACAGTTCCGTTCACGATCTGACCAATGAAATCACCCTCAATAAACATTGTCCGGCACTGGCAATTTTTTGACTTTGTTAATTGCCCAATGAACTGTGAGCAGCAATGGGTTATAGGCTTATAAATCCAGTCTCGTCTTCACTAGGTTCGCAACAGACTACCTTGTGGCGATTATTGGTACATGATGGCTTCTCAACACCAATATCACAGTTAAGGGTCTATACACTTTTCTAGGTTTGGGTTGGCTATTTGCGCGGATTCGCGGAAAAATGGATTGATTACGCCTGGTAAAATTCCCCTTCGAGCAGACGAACCAATATGGCTGCCTTATGGCTCGCTTCATTGCTTTCCCGACATTGAAAACCTCTGAATTCACAGGCTAGGGAGATTGTTGGAAATGTCTTCAAATACATGGAGGCTCAGGACAGAACACGGATGCTGAAACAACAAATTCAAGAAACCAGCATTGCCTCTTGAATTTCTCAGAGAACGGCAAGTCGTTTCTTGTCAGTAGCAATAGCCATACCGTCAGCTGCTAAGCTAGTTAGGCCTAACGCCGCAGACATACGTACACCACAGCCGCTCAATGCGTGTACAAGGTTCCAGTCACGGTGCATAGGCGTGACAGGCGATTGTAAACGATTATAAAATACAGCTACTTCCAGTGGCGAACAAGAACCTAAAATAGTATAGCTAAGCTAAATAACTGGGGGTCAGGCTATGGGTTGGGTTGATTCCAAATTAAAACTAAGCCGGTGGAATAAGGCAAAGAGTTGTGGCTCAGTTCTAGTGATGTTTTAATTATAAATCGGAGCGATAATCAGGTCAGGTACGACTGCCTAATGGAGCGACTCTTGTCTTGGCTTAGGGGGGGGGGGGTTGAGGCTTAATGGCGCGTCGACAACTCGGTCATTAGCGCCAACCTCAGTCACAGTGCAGTGGTCCGGGTTGCCACTGCACCACACATTACAGAGATGTTATTCAAACCCCTAATCTAAATCTTGTCATACATCTGTACCTCCTGCAAAAATTGAAAAACACCGGACAGGAGGACAGACTTATCGCCCAACTGACGCGCAATGCCTAGGGCTTAGGGCCTTAAATGCAATGCCATAAATGAAAGGCTTTACTCGGGGGCAAATAGAATTAAGGTGGATTTCAGGCTATTATTTCATTTGAATGGTTAATTAGGCAGCTAAACGGGTTGCAGTGACACACTGGCAACAGGGTTGGTCCTGGTTGAATTTAAGTTGGGGGAATTGAGTCAAAAAGGGAAACACATATAATTACTAAAACCGAAATTACCTTTGGATGTGGGTCTATGGGAGGATCGTGGCGGTGAAGTCTATTTCGATTCATACCGCATTGTTGGGAGCACCTGGCGGAAGACTAAACGAGCATGACCTATTATTACAAATGAAGTCATACATTAATTACATGCAATTCGTATGCTATTTATTGTTGTTACAATAACTGATTAAACATAGCATCATTTCAACGAACAATGAATATTAATTTTGAAGTGTCAGGTCGTTGCAACATGACGTCATCTACACCTTGGGCTTGGTAAGCTTCGCAAATGACGTCATCAGCTGAGCGACTTCGCTGGGGTAGCATAATTTCAATGTTTGAGATCCGGAATTAAACTCCCAACAACCCAGGTGTCTTCGTCATTCAGTCTATGCTTGGTATCTTCAGCAGGTACTGTGTGACTACAAGTGAGCGATCTGAGGTTGACGACGCGAATTACCTATCTGTTTATGAGCCACTAAGCTTCACCACCCTCCCCCCAAGTACAGGTACAGAAGCATTGTTAAAAGACACTACTCAATTAGTCAAAGAGCACAGTGGTATAAATAATAATAACGCCTTATTAAGCAAAAGGGAGTCAACTAATTGGGAACTTAATTAATACTAAAATCCGGGAAAGGGTCGGGAGACACTCACGTTACGTGATTGCGTGTTCCCACATTTCCCACCTTGTATAATTTTAGATTTTGTGTAGTTATTGTGACCGAGACATTAAAATAGCGTGTCGAAAATTAAACGCTGGCACTGGTTACATTCCTTGCGAGTTTTTTTGCCCAGTCAGAGGGCTCCTATCTTTTGTTACTGAGTGTGTAAGGTTTTATACAGGATAACGGTGAGTTTCGCGTGTTTATCGTGCATAACTAAGGTGATGGCCAGTTCATCTCCGAGACGTAAGGCCATTTGACTTCGAGTAATGGTACGAGACATAGCCGTGAGTGGCGTCGAGCGAACAAACTTGCTAGCCTAGGTTACAGTAGCTATACGAAAACAGCACGAAAACAGCGTGGAACTCACCGTTATCATGAGTATTATTCAATGGGGGATGGGGGTGTATTGGTAACGTATTAACTATAGTTGCCAATTTGTTCGAGAGACGAATGTATGGCGATTTCACTTATACGACGTCCCAATGAGGCACAAAATTAGTTGTGAACGCCCCCATAGTTATCAAAATTAAGTCATGTTAAAAAAAAAGTGTCGGCAAGCAGACTAACCGTACGTAACACGTGACACAGCTTTAACCAGGACGGAAAGCCGAATCGACTCGATTACTGATAATTAATACTGATTGAAAATTATTTTCTTTGTATTTGGACAAAAGGCAACGGAAAAAGGCTTGCATCGGTGTTAACTGAGGCAACGGTAAAATGCTTGCATCCA
>JAHWFP010077554.1:0-13088 GCA_023313725.1 Lithobius niger
CAAAGGGTTTTAGCGAGCGTTAACTATTGGTTTCTAACAATTGGTTTCTTAACAATTTCCGATTGATTTTCCTTAATTTCCGACATAAAATATACCCATTTTTCGACTTGATAAAAAAAAAAAACACTGTCCGAGTTGTGCTAGGTCAGCATACAAAATTTTATCAGATTCGGTTCAATACTTTTGAGTCATGTTACCACAAAGAAACCCCTATGAGTCCCTCCGTAAGGAGCTACGCTCAAAAAAGCAAACATCTTTTGTATTTGCTATGAGTTGTTCTCCATTAGGTCTGATAAGCAGAGTTCTGATAATCGCTAGTCCAGAATTAAAACCGTGATGCCAGGTGTAGCATGAAGTGTAGAAACATTAAGGGATAAAAAAGCACAGAAACAGATTATAGAAGATAAAACCAAGCAGTGCTACAAAATAAAAGACGAACAACGTTTCGAAAATAATCAATTTCCGTCATCAGGTTTATGAATTAAAATAGTAAAGCTTGGCAAGGCCACTAAGGCCCGTATTCTGAACGCTGACTAAAACTCGAACTTGACTTGAAATGACGTCACACCTATTTAGTGCCATTCACCACCCGATTTCTTCCAAATGTATCCAAAAGAAGTTCTGGTGGTGAATGGCACTAAATAGGCGTGACGTCATATCAAGTCAAGTTCGAAATTTAGTCAGCGTTCAGAATACAGGCCTAAGTCATCACACGTTTAAAAGAATAACACAATAATTTAAAAGAATAAAAAGTCGAAAACTACCATTTCTCCTTTCAAACGAGGCCAAAAATGGTGGTCGAAATACCAAACCGAAGTTGCTCCTTTGAAATCCAAGTTACAAGTGGATTTCCAAGGTGCAGGTCGGATTTTCATTCCGACCTCCGTTTTCTGCCTCCTTTGAGAGGAGAAATGGTGGTTTTCGACTTTTTATTCTTTTGTTCTTTAAATATTGTGTTATGCTTTTAAACAGGTGATGACTTAGTGGCCTTGGCATGTTTTAATATTTTAATTCATATACCTGATGACGAAAACAGATATTTTCGGAACGTTGTTGGTCTTTTATTTTGTAGCACTGTTTGGTTTTATCTATTATAAAGTGTACAAACCAAAGCACCAAGTCTAAAAAAAAAAAATCCCCTGTACAAAACGTAGCAAAGTAACATTAAAAAAAAACATTTCAAAAGTTCTTAAAAGATGGGTGCATGTATCGCTTCACAATTGTTTTTCTTTGCAGCGTGAAACATACTTTTTTTTGTTAAAGTTTCAAACTTTAATCTCAATCGATTAGTGGCCGAGAACAAGCGTTACCTCTTTTTCTTTTTTTCTTCTTTCTTTTATTCTTTAATCTACAGTTTGGCTGCGTACTTTGGGATGAAAATCTATCAGCTTGGGCGAGGACATATGTTTCGCTCCGTGTAATCGCCCGAAGTCCAAAGCAAAAAGAAAAAAAAATGACTGGGAATTTGGAGGGATACTGGGTGGATGAGGGAGGGGGATGTAGAGAGACAGAAGGCCACATTGAATTTGTCGCGTGTCGATGGACAGCTAGAAGCCATTGCGCTTGACCAGGGGGCTACTATCTCCCTTCTGTGGGACATTCGTCTTGCTGCCACACGCACGGACTGGCCGTTTCGCTTTCTGTTGCTATTCTGACCGCTTAAAAGACAATTCTATTGCTACAAACACAAGATCGCGCTTGAATGAATATTTATCGCTGATAAAATTTATTGTTGCTGGATAAGAAACGGTAAATTCTGCCCCTCCCCCAAAACAAAAAAAAAGAAGAGAAGAAACGTTTCCCCCATCTTTTAGGTGGATTGTTGGAGAAAAGGTACTGCAACTCCTAAGAAGATTAAAGAAGTATGAAGAGAAAAGGAAAGGAAAAATGAAAGAAGAAAGACGGAAAGGGGGGAAAAAACGGGTCATCCGTAAGATTTTTTTTGGGGGGGGGGGAAGGGGACACAATCTGATTTTCTTTTGTGTGGGTATTTTTTTTTTTTATTTATTTACGTTCTGGTTCTCTTTCAATTATTGTTGTTGAAGGAGACAGGAGACGTTTATTTTGAAAGGGAGACAACGACATCTACTAGATTGCATCTTGCACTCGTTGTTGCTGTTGTGTAGAATTCTCGTTTTCCGTTCTGACAATAATTTATTGTGATGGTCGACAATATGCCCTGTGCGTGAACGGAGGACTAGGGAAAATAGATTTATTTTTCAGTAAATCAGTTTCAATTTAAGGGCAAAGGAAAAATGGGAAAAAAAACTGTTTTCCGTATTTTATTTTTCGGTTTATTATTTACGATTTTCCTGCAGATTTGAAGTAAGAATTTGTGGTTAGAACCATTGTAACGATGCGTGTATTAATCATTGTGTACTTGTTAAACTTACAACGTACGTCCTGAGTTGGAACTTTTACGATTTAGATTTTTTTTATAAAGCCTTGAAGATTCATAAGGTAGGTGTATTATTTTTTTTCCATTTTCCTATGAATATTTGGCTTCAGTCACGAATTAAAAGATGTGGCGCACTTACTTACAGGTGTGATTGTGTGGGTCAGGTCTATTAATGGTACATTAATTTCTGTGGTCAGTACTGTACCGAGGTTAGCCCTACGTCTCATAGGTCGATTTTTGTAACGCGGTTCCATATACGTGAGGTCAAATCCAACCCCATAATTCAAAAATTCAAAAGTCAGTATTCCGAAACGTTGTAAAAGAGTTTCTTTCATGGAAATTAAAGGAAAGAAATTACTACTTTTAGTACTTTCAGAGTATGTAATATCAGACCGTGTATACTACTTCAGTGGCTATGGGAACTATTCTGGCCAATTCTGGACAATCTTTTGGCTCCTACGATGATCGGAGGTTTCCCGGATCGAATCCCCGGGTTGGCACCTCCCATTACCAGATATTTCTTCTTCTCTAAAAGTCTGGTAATGTTCAAAATTGAGCCAGTTCAGCCATACAAGCATTAAGTTGCTTCGGCTGACTTAAGGCTCAAAGAAATTAATTAAAAAAAAAAACAAATAAAAACACCAAACTTGACAAAACGTCGCACGACAGGACATTTTGTCGAAACGTGTGTCAGCATGCTGCAGACGTCTCCAAAACCACAGGAATGAGCTCAGCGCCACACACCGGATGTGACGTTGTCGCGAGACTTTTTTACGCGTCTCACGACAACAAAGCGAAGCTCCTTCTAGTTTCGTCTGTTGGGGGTCTCTCCACCATATGCAACGACGTTTTGTCGATTTTGGTGTGCGGGCCACCCTTACAGTGCGTGAGTCGCTGCACCCGCTTGTTATTTAGCTTGACTACTGTCGGATACAATTTCTTTGTCCTAGTTTTACAAGTATGTACACATTTTTTAAAAATGTTTTTGCACTCTTTACCGTTAAACAAAACTTGCCGAGAGAAAACGCAACTGCACAATTTCAGGTGCCATCTGCTTTCTGCATCCTTCTGTGTCGGGAAGGGGGGGGGGTGATATGAAACTTAATGGAACCATTATTGGATTTTACGATATGATTTTCAGTTGGCCATAGTTTTTAACTGCAGCTGGGTGAAGAGATCTGGCTTTTGTTTTCGTTCAGGCTTTACTGAAAGAGGAAGCAAAGGTTCAGACACCCGGCTTTCACAGTTTAATTCAGATTTTATTTAATTCAGTTTTACGATTTTTGCCGTAGCCTACGTTAATTAATTTAAACATATTCTAAAGCGGGAAAGAATAAAGTTCGCTTCATAAGGACATTTTTTCCTAACTCAAATTTTCGATTCTATCCTACATTAATGAATTTAAACAGATATTCTAGAGGAAAGAGCTTAGTTAAAAAGAAAAAAAAAACGTAGGGTTAAGTCTAGAAAATTATTCACAGATTGGCAGAGCTTAGCTAGCACAGTTTTATACACGGCTATCACAGTTTAATTCTTTTTTTTCTGAACGTTTTTTAATTCAGTTTTTCGATTTTTGTCATACATTATGAATTTAAACGTATATTCAGTTTTTTTTTTACTTTTTTTAATTCAGTCTTTAGATTTGCACCATACATTAATGAATTTAAACAGATATTCTAGAGTAGGAAAGAACCCAGTTAAAATTAAAGAGAACTCTTTTGGCTAAACACGTAAAACAAATTACAAGGTCTCTGTAGCATCGTTTTACGAGAAATTTTAACAGGGTAGTCCATAGTGAAGCATGCGAGCAAGTATGCCCGTAAGCCCCAATGCACTGCAGTGTAGCTCAATCCAGGTAACGTTAAATCCCGGAATCCTTCTCTGAATTACATTCAGTTTCGGCACTGACAATCTGGCATTGTTTTATGGTTGAAAACTACTTTTATGGTTCAAAACTAACCATAATTTACTGCTGACACGCCTAACGCGGAGTATAATTTATTTTTTATTTTTATAAATGTTCGTTTAATGGTGCCGATTCACCGTTTCGATAGCGTTTCCCATAATCTAAATACAGCATCCACGTTCCAGATTCTCCGTCATCCAATAGGCTGATGTGGGTCACGTGATCTTGTTTTAATCATGAAAATTCGCGGCGCGGCGCGGCGCTGCTGCAAAGTGTTGTTCCTTTTTTTTAAATTTACCGCTATTTTCTTTATATTGTTCGAAGAATCTATGGTGGCTGCATCAAGGAGTTGAAAGGTGAAAAGGCGCTTTTATATACTGTTGAGTATTATATAAAAAAAAAATTATATTGTTTTCATGCCCACTTACGAAAAATTCAACCAAAACAAAGAATTAGGAAACAAAACTGAGATCAAAAAAAAAAATTAAGCCTTAATAACAAACTTGAAAATTCAATCCTGTAACCAGGGAATTTTCTATGCTGCATAATCCAGGCTCGCAGTCGGTGTCTTCCCATTCTAATGCCCAGACGAAGTGCAGAAGAATCAGAAGAATATAATTCAGATAAAATTCACGCCCACCAGCTCTCTACAACGCCAGCTACGGCGCGCTGTTCGGCTTTTCGCAAAAATAATACCATTGACGTCCACAAAATACAATACAAAAAGACAGAGCGAACGAACGGAGGGCGGATGAGAGCGAAAAGAACAATGCGAAATCAATATGGCGGTTCATCCGTCCAGAATAAATTGATAGAGTTCTATTCTTATCTTCGGTGACAAATGCGCCATTCAATTCTGCTCTCTTTCTTGCGCCCTACGACTTTGTACTACTCGTCTTTATAAAAAATTCATGGCTATGTTTCAGGCACGCGGCATGTCTTCGTGGGGCCCCCAACAACAGCGCAATTGCACGACAAATTGCTCTCTGGCTAGATGGGAGGGGGAAAAAATGGCTCGCTAATTATGTTTGTCTCTTTTCCGATCGCTTTTTCGTATTCGTAAATGTAATCGAATTGCACGACACGGTCGGAGAGTCGCGAGTGCATCCACCACCAACAATCGGCCTTCCTGGACAATGACCAAAGGTCTCTCGTGTTTTTATATATCGCTGTTGTGCTTTTATCGCGCAAATTGCTAAAAAATTGATGTAAACCAATTGCAAAACAAAATGGTTCAATGGGATTTTATGGCTGTGTCTTACTTAATTAAATATGAATATTTATGTATATGAATGAGCTGCAAATTATATAAAGGAAAGAGGAAAACAAGCCAAACAGTAACAATCATACACTAGAAACGTACACACGAAATTTATACGCTGCAAATGTACGCACGAAAATCATAACTAGAAATGTATGTACGAAATTCATACGCTGCAAATGTACGCACGAAAATCATACACTAGAAATGTACGCACGAAAATCATACACTAGAAATAACGCAGTGCAGTAAGCCACCTTAATGCACTTACGTTTCGTCGGAGTGCATGACCCGGATTCGAACTGGCAACCCAATTCGTCCCCAGTTCACTAACATAAAAGATGACTTACTGAACCCATAATTAAGGTTACAGCAGGGATCAGGGCTCCATTCAACCGAGAATGCTTGCAGCCATGAGCAATGGGAAAAGAAGACAAAGACAGGCTTAATCGAGGGTTAAATACGTTTTCCTTCTCCATTGCCCTTGGCGGCAAGCATTCTCGGTCGAGTGGAGCCCTGATCAGTGATTCGTTCTTAATAACGGGTTCGGTGAGTCATCTTTATGCCGATGGAGGAGTGGCCATAATTATACAGGCGCTATGCCTGTGATGTGGGTTCGAATTTGGTTGTCAGTTCGAATCCGGATCATGCCACTCCGACGAAACGTTAAGTGCATAAGGTGGCTTGCTGTACTACGTTATTTCTAGTGTACGATATTCGCTATTTGGCTTGTTTTCCTCTTAATCTCTTTAATGGCTCCAGCTTGGTGGTTTCATTACGGTCCGTCGTAAATATAAAAATAGCCATACTTGCAGTAGAGATCAAATTTTTTATCGGTAGGTGGTTGTTACAGATTTTACAGACAAGTCAGCACCTATTTTTGTGCTGCACGGACGCATTTAATATTACATGAAACGAGGAAATGAAACGTGTCCGATACAGGAAGCACTGCGTATCGTAGCTAAATTGAAAGGAAAAGAAACCGCCATTTAGCGAGATGCTTTAGCACTACAAAGAAGAGAAAAGCACTGGTACATATCTTACTGGTTAAGATGATTTAGGACAAGGTGGCCAGATGGTGTCATATATGTCAGAGGTCCCAGGTTCAAGTCTGTCCTCAACCACCCGAGGCATTTTCGAGAAGAGAAAGGCCTTGAGATGGCACCAAAAGGAGAGAGAGATATTTGTGCTATAGGTATTTCTGACTGGAAATTCCTAGTATATCGTACATGCCACATTCAAATATAGGCACGAGGCATCTCCTTGTACTCGTATTTCATTGTGACATGTACAAGAGCTTACCAATTTCTAACTGGAATTATCTAGCACAAATGTCTCTTTTTTTTTATCGCTCTGTATACGGCTGGGAACATGTCAAATCTCCAAGGTTTAAAGCTAACTTGGGACTTCGGAACTCTCCTACGTAAACCTATTAGGGGCACCTCGCACTTCATTCGCCAGATGTCACTAGCAGAGTGAAATTGAAACGCCGAAAAGAAGCTAAATAAATAAGAAATTAGAAGGTAAAGCGTTAAATTATCAAAAAGTCAGCCTTTACGATTGGCTTTATTGGAACACACTAGTCTGAGAAAGAAAGAAAAAAAAACAACTTTCACAACTCGGACTCGAACTCTCGTGATTAACGTAGCTTGTTTGATTTGTTCTGTAAACCTTGCTGTAAACGTGCTCGCGATCCCACTGCGCATGCCTGCGTATTTATTATGGCGGACTTTCTAATTATACCACGCTCCTCGCGGGCGATCTCTGCGCCTACTGGCGAATCAAGTGCGAAGCATGACTCAGCAAAAAAAAAAAAAAAATGCGGCCTAACTTTGCCGCGTAGTGTCGTATCTGTGCGCGGTAGTGTTCTTTGATCTGTGCGGTGACGAATACCATCAAGATGGTGACAATCAACAACCAAGTGACGGACCGTAAGTGGCCGTCGACATCAGTGAGCGTTACTTGACCCGTCCTCCAGTTCTTGTCGACCAATACCTCGAGTGAAAGTCGCTGGAATGCCATTGGTGAGTTTGGAAAATTCTACAGAGGTTCTCAAGCTACTTCCCCTCCAGATACTTAAAAGTCGCTCTTAATTCATGCTATATCAACGCACAGAGTGGATATAGTTGAACCCTATCCGCAAACTTTAGAAAAGTTTCCCGGAGCAAACAAACTAAGGGAAAGGAATATTTATTTTTCACCACGTGATCCATCCACCACGCTCTTATCGAAGTTGACGGTAGAAAAATGTCTTGCCCAGGACTTCGTGCCTGTGAGGCAACGACGAAAAATTTACATCCGGTGTCCGAACCAACTTCCAGCCGCTCAACTATTACAATTTAAGCCTCCTTTTAGTTTCTCAAACATAGAGACACTTTGCATAAATCGCGCATGCGAGAAAGGACGACGCACGGAAAGGAAGCCGGGAAACAATGGAAGGGTGCATGGGAACAATTTTGTTTATCTGGTAAAGATGAGAAAGGACAATTTAATGTTCACGCACGAGTAGAGCCAAGTCGTTTAGAATCGCGGATGGCGTTATGCCTCATCTGTGCGCTTGCGTCACTAGAGGAATGACGCATTTCCGTTTTAGCCGCCACTTCTTTAAACAAACACTCTGGCGCTGCTATCGGCCGAAGCACGGTCGCAGCAACGTCGAAGACACTTTGCCGGTATGCCTACGACATTTCTGGAAGCGACTAATAAATTCGGGTCGAGCAAGCAATCTTCCTGTTATCTACACCCCGATTTACCTCGTTGGTTCTTCGGCGAAGGACGACAAACAAAAAGGAATACACCCTTCCTTCCCACCCTATGTCTTCCATGCAACCCCCCCCCCCTCCGATCCTCCCCCCGGCACCGTCCAACCTAGTATAGACACGTTCCTGTAGTGTTTCTCAACTCGCAACATTACCGCCCACCTACCACAAGCCACTCAACTGATAGCAAGCTGCAACATATCGTTCCTCATTCACTCCATCTTGCACACGACGCCTTCCCCCCCCCATTCCCCTTTTGGCTTATCTGGCTCTCTCGTCGTGTGGTTAAAAGATGGCCTCACTTACAAAAGACTTGCGTGGGCGGTCGGTCACGTGACTCGTGACGACCATCGCCAACAATAACGACAAAGTTTTTCCAGCTTGTTGGAGAAACACAGATGTAGTATAGAGACGTGGTGCTTTAATTTGCTTCCTCTATTGAAGGGCGAGTAGCTACACGCTCTAGACAAATCAGCAGTACTGGTGCTATCTCGATAAAGAATGCTCAAAGTACATGACATCTTGAGTGGCCACAAGTGCCTTTTAACCCTTTCGTGCCCGACGTAGCCAAATGGGCTACAGCTGCAAGACGGAGGTAAAAGTAAGTCCCCTATCTATACCGCAAGCTTCGTGAGGGGGCCCCGGGGACCCCGAGCAAAGCGACCAGCAACGGCCCAGTGGTCAGCGTCCACATCTCCAAACCAAGCGAATACTGGTTCGAAACCCACGAGCGACCTATCTATAAAAAAAAAAAAAGTGGCCAGAATTAATTCGGCCTGAAAGGATTAAGACAAACGTAAGTGTGTCGCCCGCCAAGATTTAACAACTTCAACATCCGTCCTATCCGAATAACATACACAATTACGCATGTCCCAGGGACGGCCTAAGTGCCATGCGACCTGGCGGTTGGCTGCCTGGGACACCCGCTCAATGGGGCATGGGAGGGGGGGGATATGGTAAAACAATGAATATTTTTTAAAGAATAGTTAGCTTTCATTGGAAGATATCGGTTATAACGGGTGAAGTTCGATCATCAAATTGACTAATTTCGTAATGCTATATGACGTAACAAAAACGTAATAAAAATGTTAAAATTTAAATATATCTACCATCATTTTAAATTTAAAACTAATGATCGCAGACATTTGCACTTTCGCGGATGTAATTCCAGTGGTTATGGATGAGGGCGTGGCGCCAAAAACCAAAATGAGTTTAAAAATCAGGGAATCCCGAAAACTGATAAGCGGACAACAAAGGTAGAGCGGACTCCAAAAATCACCCTCACCGGGGAAATAATGTATACGTTGAGCCACCCCTGAAAGAGCCAAGCGCCCGCCCCCCCCCCCCGACATTTCCCTACGCGTAGACACTTGTTATCTTTTGCACCTAAGGCAGCTTGTCTGTCTTCCGGCATCTGAGAAAAAATAATAATGCAACAGAAAATACTAAAACTTCCTTCAGTCCGCAGGTTTTGACCGCTTACAACAAAATGGTAACGATATGTTATTGGAAAAAAATTATACAGAAAATAGCCCTATCGCTAGTTTGCATGAACGAAAAGCCAGCAAAGTGCACGTACAACAACAAATGGCGTTTCGGGTGTATATAGCACCCCGTCTTCAAGTTCATGAAAAGAAAAATCAGCTGTCAAGTATCGTAAGTAGAGGATACACTAAAAAAATACATCATGCCAAAACAGATCATCCTTAAAGTCATTTCAACATTAAAATTTAATTAAAAAAAAAAAAAAACAAGAGTGAATCCAGATCTATACTGCCGAAACACCAAATCATGGTAGACTTGCATTTTGCAGGACGGGGTGTGGTCTTCCGTGATTTGGTGTTTCGCCGAGTAAATCTGTGTTAACTTCTTTTTCTTTTTTAATTTTTAAATTTCAATGTTGAAATGCTTGACTGTTCATTTATTACGCACTTGAAAACTGGGGTGCTATATACGTAGTGTACCTCCGAAACCTTGTTTGTTGCTGTAGGTGCACTTTGTAGGGTTTGCATTCATGTAAAATGTTATTCGATAAAAGTTTAGTGCTGTATCGTTACCGTTTTTCTATGGGGGGGGGGGGGTATGGGCTACAGGAGGGCAAAGTGGGCGCCAGTCTTCAATAAATGAGGAGGGGGGATTGAGGCTTAATGGCGCGTCGACGACAGCTAGGTCATTAGCGCCAACCTCAGTCACAGTGGACTGGCCCACGATGCCAATGCGCGACACATTACAGAGACATTAACCAAACCTCCAAATCTAGATCTTACGGTATATCTTTACCTCCTGCAAAAGTTAAACAACCCCGGACAAGAGGACAAACTCAACGCCCAATTGAGAAGATATGTCCCGCGGAAGGTGGAACCATCAAGAAGGCGACCACTAATAAATGGTTGACGACCAAATGACGGACAATAAAATCAAACAGTTGCACCAACGTGACGAGTCTTCACGGCCCATAGAAACTTTTAAACATAGCACATTAAAAAAAAAATTGTTTTTCTTCACTGCAGCCCCAAACGTATTTAAAGTTATCGTTGAGGTATTTGAGTTACGTTTAACAACACATACGCAAGCAAAGCGGATCACAAATGAATGCATTCTAGATCAGTTCTATACACTGAGTTAAATAAATATAAACTGCGGGCGATCGTGCATATTAGAGGTTCGAGTTTGTCCTTTTAAGAGTTTTAAAGTTAACCCTAGTGAATATTCACTCACTCCACAAACACGCAAACCAGCCCCCATACTAATAAAGTATTTACCAACTCGACGTATCGATTCGACATGCGGGACATGTGTAAATACGTACGCGTAAATAAGGAATACGAAGTTGTTTACTTCTAACCACATCAACACCGAATAGCCAATAAATATAACTGATTTTTAAAGTTACGCAAACTCCACACGTACTTGCGTCAACACTGGATTATAGACTTCAATTTCAAGAATATCACTATAGATACGAACCACATCATCTAACCGATTAATGAGATAAAGTGAAGGTACCACAGATTAGAAAGTTAACGAGATATCGTATCTTACCTTTTTCAAGCCTATGCGGGGCTTGGCGGTAGGTGCAGCTACAAATACCCCTGGCAATGTTTTGCCTTTATGCTGCATCCAAGGTAGAATATACAGGTTGTGCCACTCTTGCTCTGACAACGTTAAACATTTGGATGAAACTAGTATACCTGCTTTCTACGATTTACCACCAGAGGGCGCTGTCGTCAAGTAACAAGGAAGCGCAAAGCATCATGGGGAGCGCTACTACTATTTAGCGCTACTAAATCAAATTAGTCACGACAAGAATACAAATTTAAGCACCTAAAAACTATCCTATGCCAGATTAGGACATTAAAATAATTTTAAGATGGACCAGAACTGTCGGATCAAGTTTTACTTTTTTAAATCCGGCATTCAATTTTAAAACGGGCTGTAGTTATGAGTAACGCTAAGTATAGCGCATGGTTTTGTGCTTCGAGAAGCGTTCTGAGCGGCCGCTTGGGCTTAAGCTTTTTTCCGTGGTGCACGTTTCTTGTAACGAACTGAATACGGTTTGAATCGAACGCAGAATAAGTTCTTCAACTATGGACGTTGTTCGCAGCACGAGTATTTCGTCAATTTCCGAAGGTATTGTCGTGGTTACCACGGTAACGATGCCGCCATTTTTTATTTCGAGTTTCGCCTCCTACGGGAACCAGACAAGTGCTGCCTTCTGGTGTCATTGATGGAAGCAGGTATTATTTTATTCCATGTTTTCAGAAAAGCGTCACTACGTCGTACTAATCTACCCTGGCTGCATCGTAGGTCAAAGCATTATCAGAGATCTCAGTAGCCGCATCTACTGCTATGACCCAGTGTAAGATTTGGAACTTAAGGTATGATACGATGACGCTTTAACTTTCTGATTTCTGGTAGACTAGCGAGCTTGTAAATGCTCAATCGTTATAGGACCGTGCCATCTGGAGATGTTGCGCAGTGACAGTCCACACCACTGTGGACCATCTCGCCTCCACGCAAATTGTATGGTCTTTACATATTTTCGTTTACATTTAGACAAACAAAGTACTCAGTACAAAAAAAAAGTGTACTGACGCAGAGTTGATGCACGGTGACAAGCGTACTATCAATTTCCTAGGTCGGAGGTGATGGGCTTACTCCGACACTTTCGGCCACTTGTGGGCCACTTCCGCTTCGTACTTCTGTTTTTTTTTTATTCCTTCTAACTAATTTTTGGACGCTGAATCTAATGGTGAAAACCGTTTGTATCTATCTGGTTCCGTTCCGTAGTTGAAAAAGGCGACGGGCGGACAGACGGACAAAGTCATTGATATATAGTCATCTCAGCCGTTCGGCTGTACAGAAGACAAACAGTCAGTTTTCGCAGTGAGGGAACGTAGGGAAAATGGCGGAAGGATACGTGTTGCCGCGTCATCAAACTGGCTGCATTCCGAGTGCGGAATATCTTATATCACGTTTTTTTTTTTCTGAATAAAGTTCTTCTATGTCGTTGTAATCATTTCTGGACAAAATAAACTGACTGCCATGAAACAAACTCGGCTCGTAAAAAACGGGTTATCTTCATTGGGAAATCGGGATCATTCCATATTTCTCAATGAACCCGAATATGAAAGAAGCTATTGGGAATCCTTTAACTGAACCTGTCATGGTGTAGTGTACACTGTCCCGGGTGTTGACTGCCCTATGGCTTAAAGGCACATAACTCCCTCCGGTATATTTTAATAGTTTCACTCGATACATTAC
>JAHWFP010077555.1:3906-16902 GCA_023313725.1 Lithobius niger
AAGGGTTCCTCATGCCGGAAGGTGCAGGGTTCCTCATGCCGGAAGGCACAGGGTTCCTCAGGCCGGAAGGCGCAGGGTTCCTTATGCTCGAGGGCGCAGGGTTCCTCATGTCCGAGGGCCCAGGGTTCCTCATGCCGGAAGGCAGAGGGTTCTTCATGCTCTAGGGCGCAGGGTTTCTCATGCCAGAAGGCGAAGGATTCCTCATGCCAGAAGGTGAAGGGTTCCTCATGCCAGAAGGCGAATGGTTCCTTATGCCGGAAGGCACAGTGTTCCTTTACCCGAGGGTGCAAGGTTCCTCATGCCCGAGGGTGCAGGGTTCCTCATGCCCGAGGTCGCAGGGTTCCTCATGCCGGAAGGCAAAGGGTTCCTCATGCCCGAGGGCACAGGGTTCCTCATGCCGGAAGACGACGGGTTCCTCATGCCCGAGGGCGCAGGGATCCCCATGCCCGAGGGCGCAGGGTTCCTCATGCCTGAGTGCGCAGGGTTCCTCATGTCCAAGGGCGCAGGGTTCCTCATGCATGGAGGCGCAGGGTTCCTCATGCCCCTGTGCGCAGGGTTCCTAATGCCGGAAGGCAAATGGTTCCTCATGCCGGAAGGCGAAGGGTTCCTCATGCCGGAAGTCGAAGGGTTCCTCATGCCTTTGATGTAAAGACACAACGTGTCGCAGGTCGCCATGCTCATATACATGTTTTATCTGGATGTTATCATTTATCTTGGCGAGCGTTCCTCGTTTTATCTGGATGTTATCATTTATCTTGGCGAGCGAACCCTTGACGAATATGAAGGAGAATATGAAGAATCAATTAAGTATCTAACAGTCACTTTAATCGCTTTTCATTCTTGGTACACGTGTTGGTGTTATGTCTTTGCTACGGTGCTGAACAATTCTGGAACCACGTGCGCTGGACTTCAAACTTTCGTCTAAACCGTTTTTTGTTGATGGTAAAATTAAAGAATCCGTGTTTCATCTAAACGTGCATGGTTTTAAATCAAACAAACCTACAAACAAACTAACCCACAGGCCTCGAAATTGGCAGCTAGAAACGACAGAAGGGCTTATTGTAAACGATATAACGATGCTTGAGCGTGCCAATTTTTAAAACGGTGCATCAAGTGATTTGAGTCACAGGATGCGCTGATTGATTGAGCGAAGCGAACGGAAATCGCCGTTTGTCAGCCAGTGTGCACAAAAACTGGATTGAACAAACTTAATTCGGTGAAAGCGTTTGTTATCCAGTGTGCACAAAATTTGGAGTGAGGAAACTTAATTCGGTGAAAGCGTTTGTTATCCAGTGTGCACAAAATTTGGAGTGAGGGAACTTAATTCGGTGAAACATGGACGTACACATGAGCAACCAAACAATACCAGTGTTGCAAACGGTGCATCCAATACCAGCCGTGCATAGCATGGGCATCCTCTAGTTAAAAAAGAAATTAATGTTAAAAACAATACATCGGGCGCAGGCAGCTGTTTGCAAGTACAAACAACCCGTGTTGCATTGGAGATAAGTGTTATGGCTCATCTTTTTGGTTGCGTCATCACATCTTGTTTCTTTGTCTATTTGCTTTCGTATCGCGTCGCTGGATGTCGTTGAAGGCGGTTGCGGAGAGCGGTTTTCCGACTATGGTTTTTCAGCCTTCAAAGCACCCACAAATTTGAAGAATTTTTGCTGGAAAGTGATATTTACGTGATGTTTACTTGGTGTTTCCTTGACTTTAGGAAAAATTATGGAAAACTGCAAGATCTCAAATAAATTAACCCGTGTTGCATTGGAAAGAGCGTTATGGCTCACGTTGTAAAACGGATCTTGTTTCTTTGGCCCTTTGCTTCCTTATGCAACGTTGGCATGAAGGAAGACGCAAAGTCGCATGATGTTATGAAATTCGATTTACAAAATATATATTTTTCAGGTTCGCAGTATCGCCTTAGGAGAAATTACGAAAAGATGCAAGATCGTCATTATAAATTAAACCGTGTTGCGTTGGAGACAGCGTTGTGGCTCATCTTTTTTGGCTGCGTCATTGCGTCTTGTTTCTTAGTCCATTTGCTTTCGTAACGTGGCGCTGTGGCGGTTGCGATGAGCGGTTTTCCGAATCTACCCGTGTTGCATTGGAAATAACATTGTGGCTCATTTTTTTGGATCGCATCTTGTTTCTTTGTCCATTTGCTTTCGCAGCGTGTCGCTGGATGGCGTTATCGCTCAACAACATGTCCGATTTAATTTTTTTTTTACAAACCAACTGTAGGTGTATCGCTATCAATGTGCAAAATGTGGATTTAACTGATGGAGTCGTTTATGCGTGATGCGATTACAAAGATTGCATTCGAGTGTATTCGTAATCGGAACTCCTCTCCAAAAACATTATTATTAACATTAAAAAAAAAATTATGGAATAATCGGTAAAATGCCTGACGTATGTACTATTTCACGACTTCCCCAGACATAACTAAGTCGAAAAAACTTTGGGTAATTGTGTAGTTTAAGCGAACCACTCCAAATCACTCATTTTTTTTACTAATCGACGCATATCATCATCCTCTTGCCGAATCACATTAAAAAACCCGGGGGAAAACGTGTTTTAAGGTGTAAAAAAAAACACTGAAAACACGTAAAACGATAGTTACGACCGTGTTGAAGCGCCGGCCATATCGCAGGAGACAGAGTAACGAGAAAACCTGATTTGCATCGCAATGAAAGGAGACGGAAATTACCTACCCTAACCTAACCTACCTAACCTAACCTAACCTACCTAACCTAACCTAAAAAAAATAACAACAAAAAACGCAGACAACATAGTTTGGAACATAACTTTCCGTTTTCGCGATGCCAACTTTTCGTGCTACTCTGAATCCCGGAACATGGCCGCCACTTTACACGGCCGGGCCCACCGTGTTACGTGGTTAAAAAAACGGGTTTCGAGAGCTAAAAAACGTGTTTACATAACCGAAAAAACATTTTCCCCCATTTTTGTAATGTTTAATGAGAAGAGGATGAAGATTTAGGACGGTACGTACCAAAATTGATCGATTTATCGTGGTTCGCTTAAACTACACAAATACCAAACTTTCTAGTTTCAGCTCGCATTAGATCGCCTGGATTGTATAACCAACAATTTAATGACGACGTGACGTAGTCAGAGCTGGAGCAAGAGGGGGGCGAAGGGGGCGGCCGCCCCGGGCGCCGAAAGTGGAAAGGGCGCCGAAAATGCTGCCCCCTCCCCACCCCAACAATTTTTTTTTTAAGCTGATAAATAAATGCTCTTTTGTCGAATCTTAGCCTAAATGCAATGGGTCTTGAAAAATTAATTTGTGTTGCAGCGGTAATTTATGATAGAGGTACCTCAGACTGGCAAGAAATGCCACAAGAACATGAATTTGGCAACAAAAACTTAATTTTCTGCCCGGTATTTGGGACTTGATCACAATATAAATGTTAAAAGACTAAAAAAAATTGGGACCTGCCACTTCACACAGCCACCATGTTGGAAAAACATCCAATATGGTCGCTGTATGAAGTCCACGATTTCTGGCAGCTCCTACATTTTCTAATGTTTTAACATTTTTATTGTCAACAAGACCCAAATTCCGGGCCGCAAATTAAATAGTTGTTGTCAAATTCATTTTCTTGGAAGTTTTCATGCCAGCCAGAGGGCACGTCTACCATAAACTAAATACGATTGTAATCCTTCAAAATGTAGACAAATGTTTTTGCCTCGTGCCTACCTACCTCACCCCTTCATGTCAGATTCGTGTGTTTTCAGTGTATTGGTATTATGTCTGTGGCCCGGGATGGGTTAATTTTTGGGTAGATTTGGGAAGAGGCATGTGGGAGGGGGAGGGGGAGGTTGCAATCTGCTGAATAACAAAGATAAAGCAGGCACTCAATGAGCTACTGGCCCCGGGCGCTCAAACGCCTTGCTCCGGCCCTGGACGTAGTAAGTAGCATTCGTGATGTACTCCATCAGGGTGACAGGAAATTATGTTAGGTGCTCTCGTTAATGCTCCCGCCGTTAAGCACCGCACGCATAGCACATAAGCTGTGCAGATAAGTCAACCTAAATTCTCAGGGGCAGCACGCAACAACACGGACAAGCTACAACGCGAGGCATCAAAGCTTCGTAGTACTGATAAACTACTTTAGGAGCTTCAGACAAATCCAGACAATAATTTTTTGACGACACGAAGAGAGGATGGATTAACCGCGTATTCACTTGAAGGAAACACAATGCGAAACAAGCGGCTGCAGCGATTACCTAGTCACAACCGGTCTTCTGTGCCCTATCATCACTTCCACTACTTTTTCAGCGATAATGTTGAGGGGCACACCTCTGTCACACACTGCAACAGTGATCTCTTTTGGCCTACATAACCTAAAAATAGTAACCATCACAATTACCGGTTAAAAATGTGTTAGGTTTTAGGCCTAGTTTTTTAGATTTTAGGCGTGATTGTCAGCTTTTAGGGCTAATTTTTACGTGCCGTTTTAATTTCGTCAGTAGCAGCTCACGAAGAATTCGGTTCGAGAGTGGGACTATTCATTTACGCAACACTGTGTCGAGTCTTCACATTGCTTAACGTGATGTTAGGCCTAATTTCAGCTTTTAGGCCTATTTTTTTTGCGTGCCGTTTTAATTTCGTAAGTAGCAGCTAACGTAGAAATGGGTTCGAGAGTGGGCCTATTCATTCATGCAACACGGTGTCAAAGAGTTTTTTCTTAAATGAAGCTAATGTGTGTCGTTAACGAAATCGTTTTATTTTTTACGGTTGCGTGTCTTCCTGAAGTGGTTAAATGCGACGACCAAATGGTATTATTTCATTGGTGGGTACGTCGAGAAAACCTATAAGCTATGAGGAAGCAATGATATGTTAATTTGCCATGTTTTTTAAAGTGCACTTAAGTACGACTGAAAAAGACGACGGACTGACAAATGTTTTTACAGAGGAATCCTTACACTTTTCACAACTACGAATTACGTTTTCACACAACTTGTTTTCGGGGACATTCGGCCGCTTGTTTTTTATAGGTCGAAGCAGGCCGGCGGGTAGTCATCGCGAGTTATCTTCCCCCAGCAGAAAAGACCCTTTCTTTCTCGTGTTACTCCCCTGCTTAATCTTTTACTAGTGGGTTAAGGACTACACCACTCACCCTTCCCATTGGAGGGGTTAAATCCGGCTGATTCTTTCGTAGATAAGGATTTTTAGTGAAATCCGAATCGTCTGGCCTGGGATGGCCCTTATTCCAGCATGGCCCGCACGCGCTACAGGCGAATCTTGTAGTGTTAAATCAAGGATAACCGTACTCTTCCTGACAGTAAGTGAACTTTAGATTACGAGAAAAATGGACGGTTACACTGGACTTTTAACTCACGATCAATTTATTGCCGTTCAAAAAGTAAAGTGCAATATTAAAGGCGATTCAGATTGTGTATGACAATCACAGCGTTACATGGGTGATAGGCTACGTCTACTTGTTGTGTTAGCGTACTTTTTAAAATTGGTATAGGGATGAAAAATCCGGAAAACGTGACTATAAAGCTCAACAATTTTTTTTAAGGATACTTGTTAATAGTTTCAGATGTTAAGATGATATTACCTGTACTACAAAACTGGAGTTCGTTCCCGACCTACAGACTGATATTACAAACAAAATAATGGCGCACGACATTAAATAGACTTGGTTCAGATTTGGCTCAGATTTGGTTCAGATTTTTTTCAGATTTGGTTCCTTTTTTTTCAATATCTCGACATTTTTTACCTTGGATTTTAAATATTCCCAAAAATGACTTTCAACCTGTCAATCAACCTTTTCAGATTTTGTTCCCTGTTATTCAGTATCTCGACATTTTTTTCTTTGGATTTTAAATATTCCCAAAAATAACTTTCAACCTGTCAATCAACCTTTTCAGATTTAGTTCCCTTTTATTCAGTATCTCGAAATTTTTTTCGTTGGATTTTAAATATTCCCAAAAATGACTTTCAACCTGTCAATCAACCTTTTTCAGATTTAGTTCCCTTTTTTTCAGTATCTCAAAATTTTTAACCTTGGATTTTAAATATTCCCAAAAATGATTTTCAACCTGTCAATCAACCTTTTCAGATTTTGTTCCCTTTTATTCAGTATCTCGACATTTTTTTCTTTGGATTTTAAATATTCCCAAAAATGACTTTCAACCTGTCAATCAACCTTTTCAGATTTAGTTCCCTTTTTTTCAGTATCTCGAAATTTTTAACCTTGGATTTTAAATATTCCCAAAAATGATTTTCAACCTGTCAATCAACCTTTTCAGATTTTGTTCCCTGTTATTCAGTATCTCGACATTTTTTTCTTTGGATTTTAAATATTCCCAAAAATGACTTTTAACCTGTCAATCAACCTTTTCAGATTTTGTTCCATTTTTTTTTTCAATATCTCGACATTTTTCACTTTGGATTTTAAATATTCCAAAAAATGAAATTCAACCCGTTAGCCTATCCAACCTTTTTCAGATTGGGTTCCCTTCTTTTTCAAAACCTCGACATTTTTTACCTTTGGATTTTAAATATTCCTCTTTTAATTTTTTCGTTAGCAACCCGACCTGCGTAAATTACAACATTCAGTGTACCGAATTATATTCTACAAATAGCTGACGTAGAATTTTCATCGGTTTGTTTTTGAATATTAATATTTTGATCATAGAACTGTTTGTTCACTTTAATCAGTACGCTACTGAACGAGGTTTTTTTAAAATACTTCTTCTTCCTCATACATACACGTAATTCTAGTGCGATGTTAACACGGGAGTAGTAATTTCCTAATTAAGGGGCCTACAGTTTCATCTTTTTATATGACGAAATTTGACTATAAAAACAAAAAAGGAGTTTGTATTAAAGAAACCGCAATTAGCTGTAAATGTTATTATTAAACGAAGAGTTTAATCAGTTTTGTAATTAAGTTTTTTAAAATTCTAGCGTATATTACTATTATTTCACTGAGCCCCATTTTTTTTTCAAAGGCACTCGAGCATGCAGTAAAGTAAGATTTGCAAACACTTGAAGAAACTAATTATATGTTTCAATTCTTTAGAGCTTCACGCATTTTTTATACCTTTTGAGAAACTGGTGACGATTGCTTCCGTGAAATACCGTAAACTCAGGTCTAATGCGTGAATTAAACTGATTGGAGTGCTCCAAACTCAAACTTAAAACAAGCGGTTGCCACGAATGCCTAGTCGCAACCGGTATACATTGTACACTTCCGCCATTTCCCATATATTTTTGGGCGCACACCTCTATCACGCACTGCAACAGCGAACTGTATTATATAATCAAAAAGCAGTAACCATTACAAGTCCCGGTTAAAAATATGTTAGCTTTTAGGCGCATTTTAGACGTAATTTTCAGCTTTTAGGCCTATTTTTTACCTGCCGATTTCATTTCGTAAGTAGCAGCAACACGGTGCGCCTCCCGACACGCAGATACAGTGTTCGCCGAACGTCACGTATTTAGATCAGTGGTAGCGAGAAAGTGACGGGAGAGACTTTATAATATAGTGTTGTTGGTGAAGCCAGCAGCGGCTCGGAGCAACTTGATGTTCCCGTGGTAAGATGATTTTAGGCGCAATTGTCAGCTTTTAGGCCTAATTTATTATCATTTCAATCTTAAGCTGTGTGAAGTTCAATGTCAATCAGCTGTCCTCCGAAAAATCGAATTCTAAACCAGCACACCTTCTTACCTTGGTCGGAATGGATGTTCCACCAACAATCAGGTTTACTGGATGATTCAAAAATCCTCTTTCGATGCCAGACTGAAAGGCTGTTACCAGACAGTTGGTGATCTTATCGTTACTGCTTACGTTCAGGTGGTTCAAATTCGGACAAGTTCCAGCTACTGAACAGCAAAAATGTTCGGTAACGGATTCAAAAATCAATGACAGGACTTGGATCCTTCCTTTATTCGTGATCTGTTCATTCCTACCAATGTCGAGTTTTTCTAATGGAAGCGCCACAAGTGCTGCGACACCAACACCAATGACACCGCTAATCGGAATGGTCAAACTCTTCAGCTTAGGACATTGTTTTGCAATAACCTCCACGAGTTTGTTGTCGACTGACACAGTATAGTAAGTACTTAACTCCTTGAGGTTATGCAAGTTTTTCAGTTCCTCGAACAAGCTAACGGCCCGCTTCAATCCGTGGCCGAAGTGAAGTTCCAGAACTCTGAGAGTTCGCCGAAAATGGTCCAGCACCTCGAACAGACTCATCACGTCCACGACGGAATCAGAGCCGAAGTTGAATCGAAGCTCTTCGTGGCAGTTGCAATTGGCCTTCAAGTTTCTGATTGCAACCGGTGAAAGAAGGGTGCACTTTCGAAAAGTGAGACATCTCACTTTTCTGTTAACAACGTCGAACCACTTGTCGGAAAGAAACATGTTAGATATAGCCAACGATTCTAGAGACTTGGACGTTTACACAATCACTAAAACGCTCTCGTCACAATTCCTCTTTCCCGAATCCTGCAAGCAAAAGTCTTTGAGCTTAGGGCAGCCGTTGCAACTGCCATAAGGTCATCGTCATCCAACGAGACTCCAATGAGGTGGAACGTCTCCAAATTTGGACAATAGTGGCTGATCATGACCACTGACTTTGAAGTCAAGGTCATGAACTCTATGGGCTTGAAGGAAAAAGAAAGAACCTTTAAGCACGAATCACAACGGGACAAGGGGCACTCAGTTGCAGCTCATTGTTGAGCTTCTACCTTCCTCCCCTCCATTCCGTCCCTCCTTCCCGCTCCCTCACTTACGTTTTTCATTCCCTTCCGTCCTTCCTCCCTCCATCCCTCCCTCCTACTTCCTCTCCCTTCCTTTTCATTTTATTTTTACTGAATCCGCGACAATTATTTTCCTGGATCGTTTCATTTTTATTCTCAACTATGACAAATTTTTTCGTTGATTGATAATGCGGTTGCATATTTCTCGTTATCATTAATTATCATTATCATTAATATGAGTGAAAATTTTTAGACGTAAAATTCCTCCAGAAAAAGAAGGCAGAAATGATGATAAGACGGTGTGACCTTTTGTACGTTCACAGTCCTACGAAAGCTGTGATATCCAACCAAAACCAAAATTTGTAAAAGAAGCCGCCAAGTTTCAAAAAAGGGTTGGCCTTTTGAGAGTAGTGATATCATTCAAGCCAGGAAAAGGCCGCCAAGGTTAATCTTACTAGGCAGGAAACGTAGCGCTTTGACCACTTCTTTGAATTTTTTGAGCAGGAGTGATTATGGTTATCTACAAACATAGCGAATTGAACAAATGTCTATGTCGAGTCATAGCATTCTGCAGTTACAAGTCCAACACGTTTCAACAGTCTACGAAAAGTAGTCATGCGAAGCAATTAAAGAAGAAGGCAGTGCACCAAGTTTCCTGTCTAGGCGGCCTTTCCCTGGTTGAATGATATCTCCACTTTCAAGACCGACTCTTTGTGGAAACTTGGTAGCTTCTCTTATACCAATATTTGTTTTGGGTGGATCTGCTTCTTCATTAACGACAGAGCTTATTACGTCAGAGTGGCAAGAATACTGATATACACAACTGACGCACCGTTTAATGTTTATGGTGGTATTTTAATTGCATCTGTTTAAGTGCTGTTGTGCTTTACGTTTTAAATATATGATAAGTAAAGCACAACAGCACTTAAACAGATGCAATTTTCTCAATTGTACATTTGATTATTTCAATAAAAAATCATCAATTTTTATCCTTGTACTTTTTAACAAGGAATGCGAAACTTCAATCATATAACCCTTTTTTATGGCACACTTGACGTTATCATTTGCAATGAAAACTATTTGCGAACTGCTAAAACTCAGTAACAAATTGCAGATATTCCGATTTACGTAACGTCAGGAAAGGGTTCACAATCAACACTATGTTATATGGAACAACACTAACAACTAGAGTGTAGAGTGTAGCATGCTAGTCTGTAGTGGTTCAATAAAAACGCCGCCGTCAGAGTTGTAAAAATGAATTGTAAATTGATTATACGTAATTCAAACGAAAGATATTGTAACAAAAGTCTTTATCCTACATATATATTCATTCGAAAAAATAAGACATAGCCGAGGTTAAAGGTTAAATGAAAAACCTGAGCATTGCTACAACCCGTAGCAATGGTCAAGTTTTTCATTTAACGTCTGACGTAATAGTCGATGAGATAAGCTTGGCGATTGTTCGTTGGCGTGGGTGATATCACTACTTTCTAAAGGGAACACTTTTCGGATAGGGTTGGAACACCATGTGGCAACTTGGCAGCAGCCATTTCTCTGATATCACTACTCTGATAGGCTGAAACTTGACGGGTTCTTTCACCCTTCTGTGGGTTTTGTTTCAGATATCACTTCTTTTGGTTGCTTTTTTTTTTGCGTACAATTTCTTGTGTTTGGTTTAGATTTCAAATATGTGGTGAGGAATAATTTGAACTTTATGAAACTCCATTGACCACTGGTTACCCGCTGACTTATCCTTGAAATTAAACCTTAAGATGAAAAACAACTGAATTCTATTAATTCCGTGTTTATTTCTTTTCTTTTAGAGATAATTCGCCAACATGGGTTGCGGGGGAAGTAAAAATCAGCAGAGAGGCAAAGAGGTGAGTTGATTTCTTTTGGTGTGAATGAAATTTCTTATTTTACTATACCCATCTTTAAAAAACTCTCGGCCCAGTTTTACACCACAAACAGTCGGGAAACGCGACTGGTATGTGAGTGCACCCTGTAGATATCGGTTTGTTGGTGCACTCTGCAGATGGTTCTAGTATATGGTTCTAGCCCGACTGGCGCTTGACGCTAGAAAATCCCTTGCCAAACGTTGCCTCCCATAACCACGAAACCAAACTCGTCTTTATAGGGGCAGTTCGGCGCAGCACCTTTGATTTTTGTTGTTGTATCAGCCATCTGAACTTTCCAAATCTACAATCCGTATTCGGCAAATCCAATTGAGCGAAGTGAAAAGCGTATAGCCGCAGACCAAATCCTTTGTGTTAAAGCTTAGCGCATGCGTCGTACATGTCTTGGCATGTGTGGTCGCACACACAATGAGCCCACACCCGGAGTTTCACGATTGCTTCCGTCATACGTTTTACGATTACAGAAATCTCGATGCCCCCTCAGTCGGTGTTTCATACTTATCTGTTTAGGGTAAATAAAAAAGTACGGTCAAAAAATACTATTGCAGCGCCATTTTTCGCATGATCATGTCTGGACTTGCGAAAGGTGTTAACATGGAAGATTTGGCCTGCGGCTAAGCGCTTGTAGCGAAGGGACATCACTTAAACGTGCATCTGCTCGTTCTACCCACGAGGTAGTCGAACAATTTATAGACTAGTACCGTACGGGTGACGTCAGAAAGGTGACGTCAATTACGCTCAACAGACACTTTTGGAACGATCTGTTGAGATTGTTTATTTTATAATTTTTATTAAAGGTGCCAAACTGCCGCTAGAAAGACGAGTTTGGACAATTTGGCTTGAAGCATTTGGAAGGCGCTGCGTGGTTTGTTGGACGATAAAGAGTAATAATGTAATAATAAAAATAATAAAGTAATAAATGCAACGAACGTTTAAAATTGAACACTGCGAAAGCACTACGCACGATGCGAACACTAATCTCGTTCAGATGTAGTGTTTTTGCATTTAAATTTTTATATTATAAATTTCCGTTGAGTTTGGAATATTTCTTTAATTGAGCTGAATTAAAAAAATTCTAAATCCTATGGTGCATTGATGTCACGCTACGACCCCCCCCCCCCCCTCACCCCAGCGGTTCGGATTTGGACGATCCCTTCAGGCATGTTTATAATCAATACATATTGACCAGGTTACACTGTACTGTGTGCTCTATGGCACAAGCATAGCAACCGCACGCAATACTGTGGTCATGCTGTATGTATGTACATGTAACTTACATTAGCGACGAATGCGTACAGTGACACGTATAAGGCGTTTCCACCAGCATTTGCCTAACATGAATGACAACGTGGTCACCAGATTGAGTATAGAAGGAAAGTGGCACTTTGCGGACAAGGGATGCGTTTCTCCGTTAAAAGAGAATGAATGGAAATTTGTAAATTTGAGAATGCCTTTGTTAATTTCTTTATTCAACTTTGCAATGCGTTTCTTGAAGAGCAGTGTAAATTCTTCCGGATAAATCGTAGCTACAGGTTGGAGCGTTCTCGAATTCGTTTCCTCGTGTTACTGTGTGCGCGATGTATCTTGAGTCCTGCAAGTATTTTGTGAGCGGCTACGTCTTCCTGGAGGGCGTGGGTTTTAATCGTTGGCCGCCATTGTTTTTGTAACCATCTTGGATATCAACAAGGCACTCTGCTACTGAAAACGTACAATCGATTATCTGTGTTCGTTCTGCGGAGAACTCAAGATAGGCCGCGGACACTATAGGTGAATGTTTTACCACCTCAGTTTTTGCAGTGTCCGGTTTTCATTTATGATGTGATTGTTTTAAAAACTATACGATCTTTCGATTTTAACAGCCACACTTTGTGTTTTTTTTAACCATTGTCGCAAAACCAGCTAATAACCTTCGATTTGTTAGTCCGATATTGTTGATATTGATTATTGTTAATTTTTATTCACTGTTGTAATGGATCCCGCTGACTACTGGTGTAATGCCGGTAAAATTGCCTTGTACGCAAGTGGTGTCCTTAAACTGGTGTAATACCACTAAAATCGCCTTGTACGCAAGTGGTGTCCTTAAACTGGTGTAATACCACTAAAATCGCCTTTTACGCAAGTGGTGTCCTTAAACTGGTGTAATGCCAGTAAAATTGCCTTATATGCAAGTAACGTCCTTAAACTGTTGTAGTGCCAGTAAAATTGCCTTGTAACGCAAGTGGTGTCCTTAAACTGGTGTGATACCACTAAAATCGCCTTGTGCGCAAGTGGTGTCCTTAAACTGGTATAATGCCACTAAAATTGTCTTGTGCGCAAGTGGTGTCCTTAAACTGG
>JAHWFP010077556.1:0-23183 GCA_023313725.1 Lithobius niger
ACGGCCCTAAAGGCGAAGAGGTGTGGTGAAGCGACTAAATCTTATGATGATTTTCGAACTCAAAAGTTCTCCAAGAGCTCTCTAAGAGCCCGAAATGGACATGCTCAGGATATTTCGAAAGGTGGTGATCTATTCTTTCCATCGTCGTAACCCATTTGTTTAGTTTAGCTAGGGACCGTCTTAGGCCCATCTTATGCCCATTTAAAAGTGAAGAGGTAGTGGCGAAAGCATATGGCGATTTTCAAATTCAAAGTGCTCTTGCGAGCTCTCCAATAGCACTAAATGGACATGCTTAGGATATTCCAAAAGGTGGTGATCTATTTGTTCCATCAATCCAATGAACATTTCATATGGTTTGGCAGCGCTATACTACGATCTTGGTCCAGGAACAGTAACTGTCGCGACAGTTCGCTGCGAACGCAATCGGATCGAGCTCTTCCGTACATTAGCATTGAATTCAATGGGAATGAACGTTTCGAGATGTTATGGCTACATCCAACACATGAAGAAAGATAATTATGGTTCCTCTAATTGTTTTTGCTATCGTGACAAAAAATTATTATTATTATTATAGTGAAGTGACAAAATGTTTTCTTCAGTAGAAGTACTTTTAAAAACGATTTAACAATAAGGTTCGTACGCAACATATAAATGTCGCGCTTAACGAATCATTCATTCTCCCCTAGTGGTTGCCAGGCAACAACAAGAAACGCAGGCAGGCCATCTAAATTCAGCTGCTCAAAAGCCAAACAAACAAAATAATGGTGAAATATTGAATTATTAATTTTTCTAATTAATAAAAATAAAGTAAAATAAGACGAATGAAGAATAAATGCGAGTTGAGTTCCACGTGTCTAAAATAAGCATACTAACTCGCACAAAAAACTGTTGGACTACGTACATATGGCAACTGTTAAAAATCGACAGAAGCCGTCTCGCGATTTCGCCAGTGTTAGAAAAAAATAGACGTTATCGGCCAATAAGATTTTAGCTTGTTGAAGGCCCAAGCGGCAGATGTTAAGCGGAATTAACCACCAACGTGTCAGTTGTTTTTTTCCGCAGGAGGGAGGAAACCGGAGTACCCGGATGAAACACTCGTGCAACGGACGGGAAGCAACCGAAGCAACCGCGTACATATACACTTCCCTTCACTAGGATCGAACCTGGGTCAATAAGAAGCCAGAGATGTACAGAATGATGTCCTATTACTTTCGACAACAAAAGCCTGGCGTGGCGAAAACAGTTTACAATAAATTTACGCGTTACCTTGAAGCGTCTGTAAATCCTGGATTAACGAAAATGACATTTAGTTGTCTGATGCGTGTATGCATTTCAATGCGACCACTCGTTTGTTTACATACGTGCGTGCCCCAAACCGTTACAAAGTGGCGCTGCAAATCAACATCTCTTTTTATCCACTCCCGATCATTTCGTGAGATTTCTCGTATCCAGACGTTAAGCCTGTAGTGTTATACACGTATATTCTTTCAAGAATTTGTCCTGTTGGCAAACGTTTTGAATCGTAACACGAAACAAGGAATGGGTGCATCGTTTTCCATCTCACCGCCATACCAATTTTGCGCCGTCGCGTACTTTAATGCTGCTAGTGCCGATTACAACCATAAAAAATAACAAACTAGGCTGCGCCCCCCCCCCCCCATTCCACCAATCCTTATGCCAAGTTGTCAATTTAGCTTGCAATACATTGTAATCAGCTGCTGAGAAGAAACACAAATAAGAGCACAGTGAAAATTTTTTATTTACCAATACTTCTACCAGGACAGCTATTCATTTTCCAGCAAACCCCAAACATTCCTTTGCCTTTGTGCCAACGATTTTTTAACAATAGGGAGTTGTTTATTTGCATGCATGTCTACAATAAAAAGTTTTATTATTGACGTGTCGAAAAAAATCTTTCAACAGACTCTTACTCTTAACTATTTAGCTCAGATGCGGACTGTCTTGCGCCAGTTTAAGCATCAAGCTGTAATTGGGGTAGCGACTATTTCGATTTCAAAGTGCCATTTTAATGCTCATATTTGTATTTGTATCTAAGCTTAACAATTTAGGTTAGGATTGATGGAAAGAACAGATTCCAATCTTTCAGAAAATCCTAAGCATGTCCATTTCGAGCTATAAGAGAGCTCGTAAGAGCACTTTGAATTTAAAAAAAAAATTACCATACGCTTTCGTCACCATTACCTCTTCACCTTTAAATGGGCGTAGGACGGCCTCCAGCTAAGCTAAACAATTTTGGTTAGGATTTACGGAAAGAATAGATTCCCAACTTTCAGAATATTCTTAGCATGTCCACTTCGGCTATTTGGGGGCTCACAAGCGCACTTAAACCCTGTAACAACAAATTGAAAAAAAAAAGGAGCGTACGCTTGAATTAAGAGTGATATATCTGAAATACAATTATGGGGTTCAATGGTTGCTTTTATGCAAACGATGTACGGAGTATATCACATATCCTGTCTAGAATAGTGTGCAGAACGTTATTTTTTTGAATTAGGCTTTTGATTTGTTGACGGTTAAGGAGTTACAGCCACCACCCCCAAAAAAAAGTTGTCGTTGGGGGGGGGGGGGGGAGGGGAATCACCCCGCCCCTCAGGTGTTTTGAACTGGCTACCATACCAAATTTCATGCTTTTCAGACAAAGTGAACAATCCCTTCAATTTTGAGCTCAAGCTGCCCTACTAATACTGAACTTGTGCCCAGTTGCCTGTTCACTTTTATTTTCGTTTTTTGTAACCTTGTAAAGATTAAAGGGATGGTAGCGGCTTGGGTAATTTTTATTAAATTTCCTCGATACGAAGATGAAATGGACTCACTGGACCGCGTATTACGTAAAGGAGGGTTCGTGCGACTTGTACTTCGATTCGTTCGGCTTAAAACCGCCTATAGAACTCTACATTTACCTTCGAAACAGGAAAATCATCTGGAACCCAAGGAGGATACAAGCAGTCAATGAGATATTGTTCGGAAAATTATATTCCTTGACCGTACTGTATTATTTTAATACAGAATATACTAATTTGTTTGAGGTGGTGAAGCGGCTCAGTACCCGATGATACGAGGGAAACCTAAAAATGAACTTGGCAGCAGCCTTGTGATGGAGCGAGAAAATGAACTTATCGGCAGCCGTCTGATGAAGTGACCGGGGTGTAGGGTTTAGTTAAGGGAGACCAGATTCGAACCGTTTCGCTCTAGGACTAGCAATTCCCGAGTTACAGTCAGCTAAATGTAAAATGAGTTCGGTGGTGGTGCTGGGCACACTCGGGAAGCGAATCTTGACCCCTTTCGCTCTAGGACCAGTGGTTCTCGAGTTATGGCCGCGGGTCCGGACTTCCTCGAGCTGTTGTGTGCGGTCTATTGAAAAACTTTTTGTATAATTAAGCAAAATCTGCTTATACTCTACTTAGCATCTAACCCGCAACTCGAAGATGCAGTCCGATGCCATACCTGTACGATTTTCCCGATCAATGCGGGTACCATCCTGAAGAGGCAACTCTCCTCATTCTGCAGCTACTCGACCTGGTGACTTTGAGCCAGGTGGAGGCTGCTAATACGGGCAAAGCGGGAACTCTCCTCATTCCATGGCTGCTCGTCCCTGCTACTGAGGTGAAGATTTTAAGCCGTGAGGAGGTAATGGCTGTGAAGGCTGCAGAGTTTCCGGAGTTGGAGCTGGTGAGGAATCCGGAGCTTACGATCAACTAGAAGATGCAGTCAATACCGGTGTGATTACCCCAATCGATGCAAGTACCGTACCAAACAGGTAACTCGGCCCACTCAGTGGCTGCTTGACCCTGCAACTGGAAAGTGGGTTAAGCAAGAGTAGACGAAGCGTGAGAGAGATGCTAGAGATGCGAAACATGTGAGATATGCAAGATATATGGATAGGATCAAAGTGGGAAAATTCGCCTTGATACGGTTCGACCAAGTGGGCTGGAGGCCTTTGACCCATGAAGAGATAATAGCCCCGAAAGCTTAGGTGCAGGCAGAGGTGAGGATGTAGAGGAATTTGAAGCCCATGAAGCCCAAACCCAAGCCATACCGGTACGGTTTTCCCGATCGAAGCAGGTACCTTCCCAAAGCGGTAACTCCCTTTACTCAGTGGCGGCTCGACCCGGTGACTGCGTGAGTGGGTTTATCAGGAGAAAAGAAGATTGCGAGAAATACGGATATGGGGGGGGGGGTGAAGATTCCGAGCTGGGAGGAGGCATTGGCTGCGGAGACTGCGGAGATGGACCCGTTTCGGTATGTGCCGTGTATAAGCAAACCCGAGCCCCTCGATTACGAAATCTATAGAATTCAACACACGCATCCTAGGGATCAAACGGGGCCCTATTTCAATCCTAAACGTTATTGGGCTCATTACTCCTATTTACTCCGCATATCCCACACAACTGGCTATACCTAAGGAGACTTCGGTCTCTGGCAGGTGCAACCAAGGTGGGCAGGCGATCGTGAACCCGGTCGAATTCCAACCCATCCCCTACAATACCATCCCATTCCATTCCGCCCCCACGATAACTACAGCCGTGATGTGGCGGAGAGGCTCAGTACCCCGATGATATGAGGGGGAACCCATTAGCAGTTAACAAAGAAATGAACTTCGCGGTAGCTCGACCGAAGGGGAGACCGGATTCCGAACCGTTCCGGTCTAGGAGCAACGGTTCCCGAGTTACGACCAGTTATTTACAAGATGAACTCTGTAGCAGCCACCCGGTACGTAATGCAGGCAAAGCACCGGGTAGAGCTGGGGGAAAGTCAAATTTCGAACCGTGTCGCTCTAGGACCGACAGTTCCCGAGTTACGACCAGTCGAGTCAATACATGGGGGTGGGCTAACTTGCCAAAAATGACTGTACCCGAGTTCTGGAGAAAGCCACGCCAGAGTGCAGCTGAGGGAACCCAAATCTCGAACCGTTTTGCTCTAGGACCAACAGTTCTCGAGTCACGGTCAGTTGAGTCGAAATACGTGGGTGTGCCAACTTCCCAAAATTTGTAGTACCCGAATTCTGGCGAGGGCCACGCATAGTGCGCAGTCGAGGGAAGCCAAATCCTGATCAGTTTTGCTCTAGGACCGATGGTTCTCGAGGTATGGGGGTGGGCCAACTCCTAAAACTCGAGTACCCTAGTTCTGGGTAAGACACAGCTGGGGAAAGCCAAATCCCGATCGGTTTTGCTTTAGGACCAGCAGTTCTCTAGTTACGGGGGTGGGCCAACTCCCAAAAATGACGGTACTCAATTTTGGGTGGGCCATCACTTCGATAGGTCCCCTAGTGGGGTTAATGAAAGGGTGGCCGAATTTCGATCGGTTTCGGTCTAAGAACAACGGTTTCCGAGTTACGGGGGTGGGCCAACTCAAGTACCCCTAATTCAAGTACCCCAATTTTGGGTGGGCCGCAGCAAGTGACGTCATTCAAAATGGTGGACCGGATGTGATGTCAAGACCTTCGAATTGATGGTCTTCTTCTAAGATGGTGGCACTTCCGGTGGGGCATAAGAACGGTCATTTTTGTCTGTCCTCCCTGGGCGAAAATAGTACTATCATACTACTATCAAACACTTAATCGACGAACTGTGTGATGGACTGCTCGTTGATGTTAATGTTTGTGATGTCTAGTAAAAAAAAACCACATTAATTACTAGTAGTAAATTAATTCCGGCTAATAAAAATAAATTAGTTACGGTAAGTAAAAGAAAAATATTATTTAGAGTCGTAACCGCTTTACCGACTGTCCAAACATTAGAGGGATACTCGTCCTTGCTAGTGTTGTTTTGGTTTTAAGTTAAGTCAGTTGCCTTTGCTGAAATTTTGCTAGGCAGAGTAAAAATGAAAGAGAGGCGTGAGCACCTTCCAGTGTTTCGGCATTTAGCAAAATGGTCGGCAAAAATAAATAAATAATTTGTTCTATTTAAAAAAAAAAATAATGGGTTGTAATTTATATTTACCAGAAGAAATAATTATGTTAGCTAGACATCCCTGAATACTTACAATCACAAACATCGAAATAAAAAATGTCAAAACTACCACTGACAGGAAACGATGTGAACCATGGGCACGTGCTTCGTCTTTTTACTGACTAAGGCCAAGAGGTCGCAACTGTACTAGACAGAACGTATTCCAAACCTTCACAATTTGCACTACTTCTGGCACTTGGCCAACATCAGTAACGCTAACATGGCGCCAGCTAACTTCCTGTTCTCGTTTGAATGAAATTCGCGAGAGGACAATCCTGCAGTCTATTTATTTATTTTATTTACAAAATTATTGTAGCGCCTATAAAGAGCATAACAGATGTTTCAGATTACAACAACAATTTTAAAATCCGAAGAAACGTAGCGGCGCATATGATGCCTACGGTTCTTGCCTCTTCTCTCGCCTGAATGAGATTCCCGAGATACACGTCCTGTGGTGTGCAACGAAGACAACGCATATATTTCAGGAAGATTGCCACAAAGGTGAAAAGGCAGTATATTTTAAAAACGACGAGAACATCAATTTATTATATTCCAACAGATGTTGGATCCTTGGTTCAAATTTTTACTGTGCTGGGATAAATAAAGCAAACAGTGTCACAGTTTAACTGTAGCTGTGCATGTTTTACTCTACTCGTCCGGCATCCAACATATTTGAGTTAATTTGACTGAATTTGTTCGTCATGTTCAACCTTTATGGCGGCTGCCATCCCATAATTTCAAAGAGGACGTATCACAGGTGGCTACGCCTTAAAGGCCGGTTGTCACCAAATTAGCATTGCAGCATCTAGGCCTATCGTGTCCTCTCTCGCAGAAAGCAAAGGAATGCACAAAGCAAAACTTTTAAATGCAACAAACAAGCCACGTGACTCCTTAATTATTGAGTAAAAAATTTTGTACGCCCTCGTGCACCTGGAAAAAAGCTGTAAAGATTAACGATACTGATGTCACTAGATGGCGCCACGGAAAAATATAAAGAAAATCTCCTGGCGCCATCTAGTGACACTAATATCGTTAATCTTTACAGCTTCTTTCCAGATACACGAAGGCGTACCAAATTTTTACTTAATAATTAAGGAGTCACGTGGCTTATTTATAGCGTTTAAAAGTTTTGTTTGTGCATTCCTTTGCTCTCTGCGACAGAGGACTCGATAGGCCTAGATGCTGCAATGCTAATTTGGTGACAACCGGCCTTTAAATCGTGAATCTGATTGTCTAGTAAAATGCAGTTTACCGTATTAGAGTTCGTTTGCACACGAGAATTTCAGAAAATTGGACAGGAAGAGAAGGCGGAGGCGGCGGAGCGGCTAACAATGTCAAAATGTTACAATGCTGTAACATGTAACAATAGGGTAACAATAGGCGAGGCGCACAATATCGGATTATAGCTCACTCGGACAAGATGCAACGATGGTTGGGTGCCTGGAAATTAACACTGTCGTTGTTTGAGTTAGCTAGCTCGTTGTGGAGAACCAAAATTAAATGGTCTTGATTTTTCCCTAAATCTTCAAGTTTTAAACCGTAGGGTGCGAAGTCTTAAATTTTGACGGCCTCAAAATTGGGCAGCCGACATGACTGTGTGACTTACTTACTTTTTCTATGCGGGCTTCGGGAAGCCAGTTAAATTGTTGCCGCGATTGTTGCCAGAATCAACTACTCATCGAAATGACGCATGCTAAATCCAGAAATACGCTATATGTTGCCATCAAATAATAATCATGGGAAAAACCTGCGCTGGAACCTAAACATAAGTATCCATTTCTAATGTTCCGTTTTTTCGAAAACAAAAATCGGTGGACAGTGGACACATATAAAATGGAAGCGAAAAAAGCCAACAAATTAACTGAGCAAAAAACGGCTTCGCCGTTTAGAAAAAAAACATTAGAGCTCGTATCCCCATACTCACAGCCCTGAAAGTACACGAATAAAAACGGATTAGAGTTCACTCGAACGCAACGAACTAGAAATTATAGTTCGTTGCGTTCGAGTGAACTCTAATCCGTTTCAACTCCAATTCGCAAAACGTAAACCCACAAACACACTCAAAATAGACGCCATAAACAGCAAAACGCTACAAAATTGAAAGATAAAAATGCATACACAAAATGAACATAAAATTATAGTTGAAATTATAGTTCGTTGCGTTCGAGTGAACTGTAATCCGTTTTTATCCGTGTACCTTCAGGGCTGTGAGTATGGGGATACGAACTTTAATGTTTTTTTTCTAAACGACGAAGCCGTTTTTTGCTCAGTTAATATCGTCCGAGCTTCGGCTAGTCTGCTTTGTTACCGAACCCTGTGGTTTAACTGATACGAACACTACAGAGCCAGTTTCGTTTTTTAATTCGTGCAGCAACTTTGGCGCCTTCATTCACTATATTTAATTACGTAAATTTCAACAATAGTGCACTATCAGCTTTTAAAATTGTATTTCGTATGTTAGAAAATTTGAGTAATTAGAGCACGCAACATTTCGTGCGACGTGGAAAACTGCAAATGAAACGAGTTCATAAATTAATTGTGGACGGTAATTGCAAATGAATAATACATGTTTATAAGACGTTTTTCGTGCAATTTAGTTGAACGTATCATAAAATCGCTAGCACTGGGATGTTTTCTGCGGAGAGAGGTCGTATATCGATAGTTGCACTCAGAAGCTTCTGCATAGTTGGACGAGGAAGGGAGAAGAGCCAAATCTCAGGTAAAACTGGCCTAACGAAACTGATCGAAGCTTGCATACGTTAAAGCCATTAACTATCTAGAGCAGGTGTCGATGTATAGTTATAGGTTATAGTTATAGTTGTAGGTATAGTTATCGTCGCCCCAGCGGCGATACGAAAAGTTTGGGCTTTGGAGCTAACTCCCCATCCACGTTTCGGGGTGAAGCTGCCGCGTGAGTCAGAGGATATTCGAAGCATCTTAAAATTAGAAATAGGCTGAAAACTAGATTTTTGGGTTTTTAATATTATTTATATTTTAATGCAGTTAAGGAAGTATTTTATACACAACTGGCAATTCAGACCCTTTACTGAAAACGCTTATTTTCAGGGAAACCAAACACAGCTACCTAATTTTTCCTAATACCTTGGCAGTGCCATGCAGACGCCTAGCGAGATTGATACTTGAACTTCAAGATATGAATTTTACGGAAGTCAGAACCAGGCCATAATGTAAAAGGCCAGACCCTTTTTACTTCCGAAATTTGGTTAGGTGTACGTATTCATAAAAAATAACTCAAATCGGCTGCGAATTTCCAATCTTGGATTAGATTCCCGTGTGAGGCTTTGTTGCGTGCAGAGGGTCTGTGCAAATACTACCACCACGAAGCATGTGAGACGTCGCTACCAGAAACTTAAATTTTAGGACGTTTGTTCCAAAAGCACTGCACGAGCACCTGATTGCCACCGAGCGTTATTTTCCGGTTGGAGTATGTTTTGGTCTTTTTTTTTAAATCACGAAAAGGTCGCAGGAAAGGATTCGACGGAACGCCATGAGAAGGGAGGTCGAGGAAGTTCATTCGCTCGTGTGATGTCAGTCAGTTTGGCAAGCCAGTAACATCCGAGCCTGCAAGACTTCTGAAGGTAATACGAACTCTTGATGGATCTTTTAAAAGATCTCAGTCGACCTTCCACATAAATAGATTCACACTATTAGTGTTATGTGAATTTAGTTCCTATCCGGAATTATTTGCACAACATAACGAAAGCTAAACCCAGTTTCTGAGTGCTTGCAAGTAGTTCTTAGATGGGGGCTGCCTTTCCCTGGTTTTATCAAACATAATTTTTGTCGAAAACTTGGGGGAAAAATTAATCGAAATTTGAGGGAAAAACCGACTGTGAGCCCTTATGCTCAGTGAATTTGGTTGTACGCACTAACTGCTTGACGATACACTTACTTAGCATTGTGTTTACCAAGACTTGTCGAGATTGAGACGTTTGCTTAAAAGTAAGCGAATTTGCACTTCGATTCTCAAGAAATAAAAGAGTTCGAAATTCTGCCCTATTGAGCTCAATATTGGAAAAAAATTCAATGCCACTTTGGACATATAGTGGGGCAGGTGGATGATGGCATCAAGGGTGAAACTATAGGCGTGCTGGAGGAACAAATAGAAGTCATGCTGAGATTTTCGGAATATGCATGCTGTAGCCAGAGGCAATCTTCGTCAGGGGGACGCAAGAAAGTCTTTTGTGACCGTAAACACAAGGACATGACTATAAATTGAGAGGTCTCGTATTCTGTCGCACACATTTTCTAAGTAATGCAGTAAAAGGGTTCCCGGCAACCCTTGCGGCAAAATTCAGAGGCTCGTATTATCTTTTAGCCAGCAAAAGCTAAAATACATATATGCTCAAGGATGGTATGACTGGACAGCATTCAGGACCTCTTTGACGTAGTAAAGGTAGCACATGATTTTCAGTGAGCTGGACTATCCCTACCTTTTGTCAGAGCAAATAAGCGACATCATTCAGGAAGAAAATCTGAAACACAACGAGAACCAATTCCCACCAACAAACTCTTACAGATTTCAGTCTATAAGAGAGTGGTGGGGAAGGAGGGGGATGAGGGGCGTAAGTGTACGAGTTTTCACTTTCACGACCTAACCAGGTTTTTTTCCCCCGAAAACTAAACCTAACTTTAGAACGATTGAAACACGCATTATTGACGCCAGAACGTCGGAAAACTGAAAATATTACCAAAATAAAAAAAATAAGCTAATATTGACTGAAGTAAGCCTGTAAGCTATATTGTGAACGGACTCTGCAAATTTTCGTTTTGCCAGATGCGCAAACTTAGTTTGTGATGAAAACTACCAAATAATTCGCTCGTGGTCGAAAATCACCCATCCCCCAACTGACAGAGGGGAACAGCAGCCTCGTAGCAATATGATCCAAAAATGTACCGTTTTGTGTAACCTTAATTTGCACATAATTAAAATTTCATGTTCACAACCGGAAGTGACGTCACAGTCCAATGGAGTGATCCGACGTCGCTGTCAAATGGCACGATCTGATGGTTAAGTCCTGTTTCGCCAAATACCGTTCACGAAATTTTAGGCACACAAAATTTACAGCATGATTCCCGTGTAATGGTCAGACATTTATGGACAAACACCCGTTTTGCAAAATTCCGTCTTGCCGAATAATTATTTTCAAAGTATATGCCTCGCTCGCGCTATCGCGCTCGCTGTGGCTAAACTCATAACATCAGAAACCGCAAGTAATCATAAATTTTTCCAATTAGACACGCATCCTTAACTTCTGCAACGGTAAATTTTTGAAGAATATTTTGATTTTGTGAAACGGAATTCTGCAAAACGGGAATTCCTGTTTGGGAAAGGGTACCATCATGTGTAAATCCCCATTACATAGAAAAACGGTGTTAATTTTCGTGTACGTAAAATTTTGTCAAATTAGTTTTGGCATAACGGGATTTGGCGAAACGAGATTTGCCCTTTTAGGCAAAAGCTTTTAATCTGCTTTTTTGGGGGGGCAAAATGGGATTTGGCGAAACGGGAGTTCACTGATGTGGTTGGCTGAGTGGTTTCCAGGCCACGCCCACTGTGATCTACGTGCATAATTTTATGCGTAATTTTATGCATAATAAAAATGTACGATCCCAACCGGAAGTGACGTCACACAACTCGATCAGATTGGGTGAGAGGTTGTCTGTACTGAATAAATAATGATTCGAACTGTGTTATCAACAAAGGAACAGTACTGATTACGTCATATTTTTTTTTTCCATTCACACTATTTTCATGTAAACGGGATCTAGGCCTATATACCTCTTAACCCTAAATCTAATAAAACCGAGAGCGAATGCTAACAGAGAAATCATAGTTTTTCATGCAAACGGGAAATCAGAACAGTGCTTTAATAAACCAACTATGTAAAGGGGGGGGGGAACTGTCCTAGTCATTACCTATACAGACAATTCCATTTGACAGGCACACAAACAAATGAAAGAATTGAGAATACCAAGATTCCCACTGCAATATAATTAGGAGCGGGAATCTCGGCAGTCTGGCGGCACACACGTACAAAAAAACTAACACAAATCGTACGATATTAGTTATATAAATTCTAATCACCACTTCAATTGGCCGCCGTTTTCCCACCTTAATTCCAGCATTAGTTTTGCGTTCAATTTCCCACTCGGCTTTTGTCGTCTGGTTTATAGGTGGAAGTCAGGAGATCGAGCCCAATCAATTTGTAATAATACAATCTACAACAACTGAACCACTATGCCTGTGAATGACTTAATTTTCCCATCTTGTCTTGTTTCCGATTTAGGTTAATTTCCCGTGAAAGGGTGCAATGGAATCAGAGTGATGAGAATCCTGGCGTGATTCGGGCTTGAGCTGTTTATTTTCCGGATGCTAGGGAAGAATGGAAGTCCAGCGAAGGGCGTTGATGACTGTAGTTGTTCACGCTTGTTGAGGGTGTGGCGAAAAGATGATTGTAGTCGTTCTTCGACGTTTCGGCTATTTTCTGACGATCTCTCAACGTCCTTAAAGATGGGTTTGAAAAGACTGGCTGGTGAGGTGGTGAAAATAAAGATGTCAAGCATACATCTCCACTGAAAGGTTGCAAGGGCTGCAAGGAATGAGAAGAAGGTGGGCTGGGTTCCTCAACACCAGAATGGTTTGTGGCTTAACATGATATCTTGTGGTTGTGCTTTAGGGATGGAGGCGGAAGCCAAAGGAAAACCTTGGCCATCGAATGGCAGGACTTGCATGGCTATTCCCCTGTCTTGTGGGTGGAGCACTGGTTTATCTCAAACGAGATGAAATCATTGGCCCTTGTTGTACTGCCACACCAAGTACACTGCGTACTTGTCTGCCGGAAGCGTCGAGTTTGCCGCTATCCATTCTGATGCGATATTGTAGGCCATCGAGAGAAATACAGGCACTGCAGGTGTGACGATTTTGCTTGAAACCTTGTCGTTCAAGCTCAGTGGTTCAAGCGGATTGTTGGACTGGCCAGGCCTTCCGTCAAAAACTCAGTAGGTGGAACGATCGGGGTGTGTGCAGGGGGAAGTGGTGAGGGTCACAATGCCTCCACCGACACTTTTGCAGAATCCTCGATGAGACTGGAGAATGGGTCTAAGCAGGCTTTTGGGTGGCCGATAATGACAGTGTTGTAGGCGCCAAATACATTGTATGCAGGAATGAAGTAGAGAAAGGGACGCTAATTTTAGTTCGAAGCATTGTTTGGAAATTGTCTCATGCAAATGTGATGCTTCATTGGTGAGTTTGGCACTCGTAGCTTTGAGTCTGGCTGATAGCTCAGAAAGTTGATGTATGAAGTTAAAAATTGGACTTAAATTCTTGTTAAGCTGTCGAGGCTTCCTCTTCGACAGATGAAGGTTGTGACAGATAATTCGCCGATGCTGGGAAGAGTCCATGAAATCCGTTGTTGGCAGCTGTGCGTTGATCGGATCGTCCAGTTGGGCATTGTCGAGACCAAAAAGCGTGGAAGGAGAACTAGTTGACTTGGTCGGGGTGTTCAATGTAGTGTCTGTCGATGCTGAAGCAAAAGCTGGTGGTTGGTCCGCTGCTGAAGTGTCGGGCAGAATAGCAGGGATGAATAACAGATCTGGCCGAACCTGTTGTGATGGTTGGAGAGAAGTTGAGTAACCTTATTTTTTGTGTGCCGGGGAGTGACTATGCTTGTGAAGAGCTTCAACCGAAGACAATGCTGCAGCCTACTGAAGGGAGGCTATGCCGAAGGTCGAGATGCCTGCTTGCATGTAGAGGGAGGCACGAAGGGCTTGGTCCATGAGCACGTAGGCTGGAATTCATGATCTCTTCACTAGGGAAAGAGGACGAGGTAAAAGAGTCGATGGTAGTGCCATTGGGAGCCGATGGAAAGATGGACGAAAGGCACGGTGAGCAGGGTCTGGCTGGAGGAGGATGGCATCCGCTGGAAGAAGAGGCCACGACAGCTGGAGACGCTGGCGAGCACAATCACTTGGGGTAGTGACGGTGAGGCGGGTGAGAGGTGGTCCAGGGTCCCAATGACAGGACCGATAGGACGACAGAGTGAACAGGCAATGGACAGGCAGGAGAAAAGGGTCTTCCGAGAGGGAGCTCTTTTGGCATGCCATTGAAGTTTGCCATCGCTGTCGATGGAAGGTCGTAACAAGAGACAAAGGGAAAAAACGAAAGCGTGTCCACACATGGTGGCCGCTAGAGAAGAAAAGATAGCACCACGTCATGCCTCGGTGATTTTATAGAAGGAGTACGTACATGCAGGCACATTACGTTACCGAGCTGGCCGGCTCTAAACAACTTAAAATCTTAAGAGAAACAGGAATGCTAAAATTTACAGGTAATAATATTTCGAACGGCATATAGAAAAGAAGACTCCACGCCACGACAACCAGGAATCATACAACGAGGATAATAACCCAACCGAGGTATAATCAGCATACTGTTCAACGTCGACAGTACAAGGGGGGATGAAGGAAGCAAGGCCGACGATTACGGTACTTTTAATTTGAGTATGTCTGCCATTTCCCAAATCTCAAACCTTAAGAACTTCGCCTAAGGCTTCACAACACCGTTACGTCAAAGTTTGCTGCCTACAGTTAAACCCAGAATTTAAAATCGAAGCCGTAGGCACTTGCCATAGGTTCTTTCCATGTGCTGTTCTCTTTTCACTGCAAGTACTCAACCCGAGTATCGATCAACCCATGAATTTTCAAACGAAACTAGAACTTAAAGTTGCCAACAGTACTTTCTGTACCAGCTCTCCAAAAGTATTTAAAACATGCAAGAAAAGTGTGAATCCAAACCCAACTAGTCATTTTAAACAACCAACCAACTAGTAAATTACAGTCTTTTTTTTTATGCCACTCTTGGTATAAGATATTCTTCAAGAAATGTCCTCGTGAAATTCCAGCAGAAGCGTGGCCGAAAACAGCATCCAAAAAAAAAATAGTTTTTGGCTTGTAACTTGTAAACCGTTTACCAGACTGAAAACAAACCTGGAACGATAATCTCCAGAACTAATTTATCATCATCAAAAAGGATCATGCTCAACTTTGTGAAACTCCAAGCGGGCCTCAGAAAATGACGGTATTCCGTCAAAACAAGACGGAAGTAATGGCGTGCGACAAAACAGCCATGTCATAACGGTGCGACGAAAATACAGTGCACAACATTACAGCGCGTGACAGAACAGCATGGCGACAAATTTACTTGGGATAAAACAGCATGCGACAAAACAGCGCAAAAAGTTGTTTTAAAACGATTACATTTCAAGAACTGTCAATGCTCTTCTTTCATCAAAGTCCAAAGCTAGAGTTCCACAATTAGTGCACTCAACTAAAACCTTTTTTTATGTACTGATGGAGAGGCGGGTGGTTGGGGATAGAGGGAGACAAGACAATAAAACGGGTAATTCTCGTTTGGTAAATAAACGTTTTGTAACTCCCCCATCACTCCCTTCACGCCCGTCACACCTTTAGTGACTTAGAAAAGAAAAACGAACTCGTTTGATGTTTAAGGTAAGGTTTAACTGATCCGAAGTCAAAACAGCAAAGGAACACAAATAAACTTTCCTGTAAGATTTCACATACCGCAGTGTTCCTGTACTGTTTAGTCCACGTGAAACCTTACTGCTGTATTCACATGTTTTTAGTTTTTACTTTAGAACACGATACGTCTGATTGGTTCATTCTACTTGGCTAAAGGACATCACTGAAAAAATCGTAAAAACCACACTTTTAGTGTACTTATTACAGACCTATAGATTAACCAATTCAGGGTTCGTGCGACTCCTTGAAATCCTGGAAATATCGTTGAAAATAAAATGAAATACCAGCCCTGAAGTCTTGAATATTAAATCTTAAAAACTGGTGTATATGTATCAATAGGATGAATAGAAAGGAGACAACCGGACTATGATGAAAAATGGATCCCTGAAATTGGCCGAGTGTGTAGCCTATACTATACACTGTATTATTCTTACAACAATTTTGAAAGTTGGGATATGGTTTTGATTTTATTTACGTGTCTAATGGTTGAATACAGCAGTAAGGTTTCACGTGGACTAAACAGTACAGGAACACTGTGGTATGTGAGACCTTACAGGAAAGTTTATTTGTGTTCCTTTGCTGTTTTGACTGCGGATCAGTTAAACCTTACCTTAAACATCAAACGAGCTCTTTTTTGTTTTCTAATTCGTGATACTTTGACATACCTAGCTGGTTGTCTCCATTTGTTGCAAAATGCATTGAATTTCTCTCGCTTCGCTCGCTCATTCAGTGCACGTCTTTCTTTTGGAAGTTGGCTTGTCCGCAGCTATCTATCAGCGGCTTTGTCCGTATTTGTAATATAGGACGGCAAGACAAATGGGCAACGTATACTTTAGCTTTAACACGGGAGAATGACGTGAAATCATTACATGGATCGATTCGTAATAAGGATAATGCTTCCGTTGCACGCGCTGGTAAATTGTTGGCTCACCAGCATTGTTAGCATTTGCTTACGCATTTGTTGGCGTTTGCTAATTGCCATTGTTGCATAGAAACAATGTTTAAAACAATGTAAAACAATAAAATGGATCATTCAGGGCTCCGTAACTCCGGAACGGAGCGACCAATCAAAATTTCTATTTCTATAAAGGGCACATCTCCGGAAACAGATTTTTCAAATGAGCTAAAAATCAGCTTTCTACGACAAATGGTTTAGTCTGTAGAGACGATTGTATAAACGTATCAAAAGTCCATCACCACCACCACCATACGACAAAAATGAAACTCACGATTCCAGCTGAAGTCCAGATCTCCAATGTGACGAATCGGAAATTAATAAAAGTTGGTACACGTGTTGCCCAAGTCCCACAAGGCTTATATACTAAATTTTAGTACAAAATGTTGAACGACGACGGAGAAATTAAGCTTCCAAATTTCGGAGACCCCAGGTCAAACCTTACAGTAAAGGCTACCGCCTTTACTAATACTCATTCCAGTAAAAGTAAGGAGGAAGGAAAGTGAAAATCAATTACTGTAAAAAACACGTGCAACAATGGCTTTAAACTTGACTACAATCACAATGCACGTTGCGAATCCTTGCTACCTTGCAAACTGTCTGGTCGCGTGAATCTGGCATTGTTGGCGGGTTAAGAAGTTTTGACTATTGGACTTTCGTTGTTGAGCTAAAAAAAACGAATCCGTGTTTAAGCTAAAAACGGACAACTTTAAACAAAACGCCGATAGGTCGCCGATAGGCCGATTGGCAGCCTCATACGATGGGAATGCCCATTTATTTCGTCGATGCAGATTTGGAGAGCGTCGTTGAATTGTTTTTAAGTAGGCGGCAACAATTATTGCATGCGTGAGCAAATGAAAGAAAATTACTTGCAACAATTTGGTGGTGCAAGGTGTGACGTGAATTGTTTCGAACTTGGTGGAAACAATCACGGAGATTAACTTGCAGCAGGGGCTTGCTTGCACACTGAATGCGGACTTTCTCAGTGAAGCAGTTTTTTAGCATTCAGTAAAACACAAGTACGCGTCTTATCTGGGCCTGGGTGTACTAATGAAATATTGCAACCGCGATTGATTTTCCTAAGAAGACCAAACACCGTGAGAGGCTATGACCGGGAGTCAGTCACAGAAATCAACTTGCAGGGGGGGGGGGGGGGGGGAGAGGGGGAAGAGGACGAGGAGAACAGGAGGGGCGAGTAAAATTGAAGGATCAGTCTACTAATGAATGAAATATTGCACAAGCGATTTACTTTCCTAAGAAGACCAAACACCGAGGGAGGCTAAGACCGGGAGACTCAATCCACCGTGCAGCATGCACGGGTCCTGCTAGTAATTGAAAATATTCTTTGAATTTGTGCCTATTAGGGAGAATCTGATTATTGATAGGTGGGTCACAAAGTAAAATGTCCAGGTTGATTCTGGTTCAAATGTTCGTAATTTGATACAACATTTTAGTGTTGGCGATTTCGATAGTATAGGACGCAGGTACTGGATAGGGATCGGGGGTGGTGAGGCCATCTCCCAGACAACCAGTGGGGCCGCACCTCGTTCTACCAAGTTTTCGGACTTTGGTACCGGGCATTGGTCTGCGCCCACTGCCGCCGGGTCAGGCTTCCACGAGTTCTCCCAGCCGGCCCCTTTAGCAGATCCGACTGGTACTAACAATCAGTTGCCGTACCAGCTACACCTCTAGCTGCTGGATGCATCTCAAACCACCAAGCCCGTGCAAGTCCATTCTCAAGTGTTAAAGCCCACGAGGGGTGTAAACCCAGGTACCATAGTGAGGTGGAGGTCGGTCAGTTTTGTGGTCGGTCGATCGGTCAGTTTTGGGGTAGGTCATAGGGGGCCTGGCAGGGTTAGTGCGCACAGCTAGTTCTGCGTCTGTCCGGGCTCCATGAGCGGTGGTTAGGCTACGAAAAAAAAATTAGTTGTTTCTCAGGCCCTGCCTGGTGGTCAAATTTGCCCCTTGTCGATGCTTTTTATTTGCTAGTTCACGCTAAATTTATTACCGTTACAAGGAAAAGCAATTCAGTTAGATGAAAATAAGTATTATTTAGACTAAATTAACCACTTTCAGCTCCGTAAAATTAAGTGTTTTGCAAGTTTTTCCGTAAAATTAAAATGCAAGTGTTTTGAGCAGTTGAAAGTAAGACTTGAGTTACTTCCAATAAAATAAAAAATAAAATAAAAAGCCTGGTGGCCTGGTTATTTTTTGAATGAAAATACCCGAGAAACAAACTTATTTCTTTTCACAGCCTTATTCGCCGTCTTTTTTTTCGTTATGTGGAATAAATGGGGATTTCAGGATACGGTGCATGAAGTCGAGGAGCTCTGTGCTCCAGAAGCAGCGTATTTGGGGTTTTGGAGATGCGCTTCCACCTGCTTTCGTATTAGCCCAGTTTGACTGTCAGAGGGTAGACTGTTTTCTGAGGTTCGAGTGCATTGGGGTGCGTCTCGGGCTTCTGGTTAGGTTGTGGTCGAGTTGTCGGGCGAATAGAGCAAGTAGCGTTAAGCTTGTCAGTAGAAAGGGCGCAAGCACAATGGCTTTAGCGCTAGTAAGTACCAATATGGCGTCTGGCGTGGTGACTCCTCGGTTGTAAGCTCTACAACAAGTCGGTAGTGAGGGATCATGAAGGAAAGTATTGCAAAGTTAAAGCAGCAGACGACAAATGTAAGTAGCCAGCAATCGCAGTGATCTACCGAAAGTGATTCAACAGTGATTTATTTACCCGATTCTCTGCGTGGCCTAATCGTATAACATGACTGGGAAAAACATGACTGGGAAAAACAAACATGTACACACGACCCCAAATAGGGTTAGTGGGCAAGGGGTACAGGAGAAGCTTCCCTCTTCCAAAGGCAACAAGAACACGCCCACCTCTCCCACCAACGGGAAAACACCATCCCTCCCGGGGGATTCGGCGAACCCAACGCCAGCAGACCCACCACAAGCTAATCTTGATAAGCAGTCTTTACAACAGCTGGTCCAGCAAGCGCTTGCCGAGGCTCTCGAATCGAAAGATTTTGTGCAGCTAATTGTTGAGACGATTGTGGAATCAGTGACAAAAGCAGTTATGAATGAATTTGAAAAAACTAACTCGTTCAATATTGAGAAAGTGACACAGCTTGAGGCTTCTGTTAAAACCCAGGAAAAGAGAATTAGGGAACTAGAAAGCCAATTGTTGGGGCAAATGTCGGATTTGGAGCAATACCAACGACGTAATAACGTGCGGATTTTTGGTGTGCCAGAAGTGGAAAACGAAAATATTGAAGTCCGGGTCCTTCAGTTGTTTCAGCAAAAATTAGAACTTCAGGACACTAAGTTAGACGATATTGGTCGCTGCCACAGGGTTGGAAAACAAACGCCCGAAGGCAAACGTCCGATTATTGTGCAATTTGCAACATACAGGAAGCGCCAGCTTGTCATTAAAAGAAGGTCTAAACTGAAAGGAACTAAAGTTGTGATACGAGAAGACCTAACTGAGCAACGTCTAGCACTTTTGAAGGCTGCAGAAAATAAATACGGATTTAAAAAAGTGTGGACTACTGATGGACGGGTGATGACCACAAATTCAACAGGAAGAAAGATCAACATTCAGTCTATGGCAGATCTTAATTCCTAATAATGCAACCATGCTAGTCAGCTTTTTTCTCCCTGCAGTAGTATTTTTTATAATATTCCTATTATATATCTGTTGTTTCACTTTTATTTTATTATTATTTTTTTAAGTTTTCTGTCATGTCCTGCGCCTTCACTACCGTAATCTTGAAGAATTTTCCCTTAAGATTATCCCTACTTTTTTTTTCCCTTCTAATTTTAGGTTAGTTGAAGTAAACTAATTTATTTGTAGTTTAATTACTTGTTAAAATATTGTTGTTGTTCACTTGCGTTGGTTGCATTAGCCTACTCAGTTTATCTTCCTTGTTTTTTTTTTGTTTTTTTTAACCCTTTACATTTTTATGAATACTGCTGTCAATAATAATATTAACTCCTTTTCTCAAGTATTTTCTGATGATGAACATATACGACGATTTGACGTTGACGCCAATTTACTGACTAATAGTTTGGCCAATACAGCATACAGTTCATGCGCTGAATTTATTAATTTAAGTTCGGATTACAGCATTAACTCATCTCCTTTTACTGTTGTTGGTATTAACATTCAAAGCCTGCATGGTCATTTTAATCAGCTTGAATCCTTCATCCATGATTTTAATTGTTCTCCAGACATCATTGCTGTTACGGAGACATGGATTCCAGATGGCTACGAAGACATCTATCTATTCTTTGGATAATTTCGTAAATCTTGGCAATAACAAAGATAAAAAAAATAATGATCATGGCGGAGTAATGTTGTATATAAAGAACGGCATACAGTTCAAACGTAGAAGTGACCTTGAACTTGAAACAAATCGCTATATTGCGCAATCACTCTTTATACAAATTCGTCATGCTAATGAGAAGAATATCGTAATTGGAGTCATTTACAGACAACCTAACACCAATTATGATGAATTTACCAAAAGTGTGTCTTCTATGCTTGATAAAATACGTCATTCCAAAGATATACTTTACCTTGTTGGTGACTTTAATCTTGATTTACTTCGTTATCAGAAAGACGCTAGCGTTTCTGACTGGCTTGATTTAATTCAAAGTACCGGATTAATTCCTACCATTACAGTTCCTACACGAATTACTAAGACGTCTGCTACGCTTATTGATAATATTTTCTGCAACAACCATACAAACCCTTATATTGCTTCAGTACTGACTGAGCCAATTTCTGATCATATGATCACGATTCACACTACTTTCTTTAAGAAAGTGACGGCTTGTCCTTCGCCTAAATCAGTTGACTTTAAAATTAGAAACATCAATCCACAGTCCATTCAAAAATTCAGGCAAGCACTTACTTCGCACAAACTTCTGCCAGATACAAAAACTAATGTTAATGTAGTGTACAGGCATTTTGCCAGTACTTTTAAGTCCTTATTTGAATACTGTTTCCCTCTCCGGACTGTACATAAAAACAATAAACACACAACTAATCCCTGGATTACCCCAGCCATCATTAAATCTTCTAAAACAAAAGCTAAGTTATATAAGGACTTCCTTAGAACCAGATCGACAGAAGATGAAGAACGTTACAAGTCATTTAACAGAGTACATGTACAAATTATACGACAAGCGAAAAAATTATATATTGATAATAAACTTAAAGTTGCAAACCAAAGCATCAGAGACACATGGAAAATTATTAACACTCTCATGGGTAAAAATAAATTCAACTCTTCGGTTAAGACTCTATCTAAAAACAATGAATCAATTACAAATCCCTCTAACATTGCAGAGGAGTTCAATAATTATTTTACGTCCATAGGTGGTAATCTGGAGAAAGCTATCCCTAATCTTAATAAAACCGTCACAGATATGTATTCGCAGCCCAGCAGCAAATCGTTTTTCATGTCTCCTTGTACCGGTCCTGAGTTAGCTTCTATTATCAATACCTTAGCTAATTCTAAATCAGCTGGCCATGATCAGATTACAACTGATATTATCAAACAAGTTGCTCCACAGATTATTCCTGCCCTTGTTGAAATTATTAATCTAAGTTTAGCTGAAGGGCAGTTTCCTGATGACCTTAAAACAGCAAAAGTTATACCGATTCATAAAGGTGGAAGCCAAAATGATATAAACAACTATAGACCTATTTCGGTTTTACCTGTGATCTCAAAAATTCTTGAAAAGGTTGTGTTTAAGCGCCTCTACTCTTATCTTGACAATAATGATATTCTTACTAACAGTCAACATGGATTTCGACCTGGAAGAAGTACTGAAGGGGCAACACTCAAATTCGTACAGGATGTTGTTAATGCTTTTGAAGAGAATCTTTATACTGTTGCCATCTTTATTGACTTGCGAAAGGCTTTTGATACAGTAAACCACAACCGTCTGTTGCATAAACTGAATCATTATGGTATTAGAGGGGTTACAAATAAGTGGTTTGAAAGTTACCTTGAAAATAGAAATCAATATGTCCAAATCGAAGCCAGCTCTTCTACAAGACAACCTATTAATTGTGGAGTTCCTCAAGGATCAATCCTTGGACCATTATTGTTCTTAATCTATGTTAATGAGTTGCCAGCTGTTTCCAATTTGCTTGCAATTCATTTTGCGGATGACACTACTTTATATCTCTCAGGCAAAGATTAAAAAAATCTTGAGAAAACCATAAATGCTGACCTTAATAAAATTTCTGATTGGTTTAATTTGAATAGATAGTCTCTCAACATCGAAAAGTCGAACTTTATGATTTTTAGAATCCGACAAAAATCTTGCAACCACATGCCTTATTTAGTAATAAATAAATGCAAATTAATGGAGGTCTCAAACATTACCTTTTTAGGCCTAAAACTTGACCCACATCTTAATTGGAATCCCCACATCAACTTCATGTCCAACAAAATTTCTAAAGCCGTTGGTATCTTACATAAACTAAGAGACGAGCTACCTACTAAATGTCTTACCCAACTGTATCATGCAATTATTCAACCGTATCTAAATTATTGTACACTTGTTTGGATGAACACGTCAAAAACTAATAAATTACGACTATTAAAACTTCAAAAGAAAGCTGTCCGAATCATTTTGCATCGACCTTCAAAAGACCATAGTCTCCCACTTTTCTTTAAACTGAA
>JAHWFP010077560.1:0-12034 GCA_023313725.1 Lithobius niger
TATTCGGCAGCATAAGGCACTGTAGAAGGCAGAAACGTACAAGATGCGTTTGGCCATAACTTTGGCAATCCTTCGGCTTTAGTTGCACTTCAAGTGAAAGTTTTATCGCTGGCAACGAAAGTTATGTTCTCCTAGTCAGCCATTTTGTTCTGCAAACTATGCACTCGCTGCACCTCAGGTTTACACATTGGGTGAAGTGTATGTACGAGATGCGCAGCACGATGCTTACAAGTTCAGGAAGACTACTACTGTTGACTCAAATTGAACACACATTTTAGAAATAAGATGGCGATGCAGGGTTGACGCTTCTGTGTAACGCTAATCGGCACTGGTAGGAATTTAATTATATAGTTCAGCAATCAAATGTGACATATTCTGCCTAGTTTATCACCATTCTAAATGAGAATTTATGGTTGATGTGATGCAAACTGTTTATCAAAAGTTGATATCAACAGGTAAGTAACCGAATAAAAGCGCGCAAAAATCTCTTAACATATTCTTTCCATACTGTCTCACAGCCCTGGAAAGCGGAAAGTAGACAACTTAAACTGATTTAGTGGTATGCGCCCATTTTTGGTAGATAATCAGTATCGGCCAACTAAGTAGGTGGTTCCGACCGATGCCAGTTCCTATACCAAGTAACCACACTCAAGACCCAGCATCAGTATCTGAATCGTACACCCCTAATAGGTTTTGTTAAGGCTGTACCGATTAGCAATTTTGCATCCAATCTGATCTTGATCTGATTATGGAGTAATATCAACCTTGCCAATCGTAGCATAGCGGGCAGAACGAATGGAAACATTACAATGTGTGCTCAATTCAATCAGAAAGACGCCATTGTGCACATGCATAGGCTTTGCTCATGTAACACGTAAAATTTGCGCGATCTAGGTGGGAAGTGCGACATCCAGTGATGACTTACGCGATCGAAATGTGTTTCTCCACGTCGTGATCGTGAAAAATGTTTGCTGCTAACAAGTCGATGCTGAGAAATTACGATAGCAGGTAATCGAAATGATTGAACAGGAGCTGCTGATTCTTAGCGTTAGTTATTACAAGTACGATGTAGAAAATGATATAGGATAGTATCTGTATGTTAAGTTTGTGGGTGGTCCCCTCTAATAAGATTCCATTGCTTACTGATAAAATATGATCGTTTTGCCAATCGATCCAATCACGCTCTTATCGGCATTTATTGGATCGGCACGATTGGATCCGCACAGCTTTAGGTTTTGTTTTACAGGAGTTTATCATCGAAGCCGGCCATTCAGGAACACGGTTTTTATTTTTTATCAAAATTTCTGCAAACGCATAGTGAAAAAATCCTTCCTGATTAAAATTCAAACTTGCTTTTTAAAGTTTCTTTAAATGTGTAGTTTTAGAGTACATGAAACATGTTTAACAGCTGATTACTAAACGGACATAGCAATGATACGTAGTAAGGCTGCACCAATACCGATACTAAATCGGATCGGCTGCCGATATTTGTGGTATCAGATCGGTGTAGGCAACTTTCGCTAAAATATTGGTAACTCAGGAGCCGGTTAAGATTACGACGTGCGGTTCGGGACATTTTGCTCGGGAAATCACTGAGTGTCTTCCTAGCTACAGTTTAAGTATTGGTTACTATTTAAAAATTTTGTATTTTCATAATTATTGGACTTTTGAAGGACACTACAACATCGATAAAAAATTGCGTATTAAAATTTGGATTTCGGTGCCGGTATTGGCAGCATTTTTAAAACTGGATCGGTAAAGTGGGTATCATGTCGCCCTTAATACGAAGCAGTGCAAAAAATTATTTCAACATGAAAAAAACAACTTTATGTGATGGAGTTTTACAGATGCAAATAACACTTGGGGTAGCACAGAAATGTCGCCACACAAATTTTGCCGTTTTCCAATGTTTCCCCTGTCACATTAACGCAACGTTTTTTTTACAAATTATTTTAGTATTTTTTCAATAAATTTTTGTTCAATGTAAACAATCGAATGACCATTTATGAAGATTATATTAGGTTAAAAAAGGTAGTTTTACCCGTAACTTTTCAAGAATCCGACGATCCACATCAGTTGGGTTTCAAATCTGTACCTAATCACAACCTAAGCAACGGAGCCTATACCACTCCACTCATCTTGTCTGGGGCCCCCACCGTTAACATTAGTAGGTGGGAGAAAAGACATTTAAGAGCCAAATAGATGTAATGCAGTACAGATCACAGATTAGTTTACCATCTGATACTGTGATTTGTCGGATCCACGAAAAATCTGGTAAAAATTTCACGTCACCTAATACAACTATAAAAATTAATGGAAACTACTTGGGCCATGCAAAATTTTAAAAATGGTTCTCATGCACCGCCGCCTAACCTAAAAGACTTGAATCAATTATTGTTTGAAGATCAAAAGCATTAATGTTTACGTATTTGAAATGTTCAGGCATTGGCGAATGTGAATTTTCAACTAACAATGGGATACCACGAACTTATTGTGGTTCCCCAACACTGTAGTGTTCTTCAGGCGTTGAGAATTTTGTCTTTGGGAGAGGTCACTTGCTATTCAACAATATGAAAAGAACGGGGGGCTTTTGATGAACATCCAAGGCCCAGCTCTCCCTAGAGTTACACACCTGGAGGAAGTTCAGCGAACAGTTGAACCATCGTTGGGGACTCACGAGTGCACACTGCACAGCGCATGCAGCCCAATAAATATGGGAGGCTGCAGTCGCAGCCGAATTCGAATGCGCAATTTTGCAAAGGAGACAATGTAGTAAACAACGAAGTAAGCAACGATGTAGTTGATGTAGAAAGCCGAAAAATCCTTAAAGATATCTGGGTGATATCGAAAATTTGCTGGACAAAGTGTGAGTCCGTGTTGTGAATTTTTGCGAACTTAGTTGTGTTATTTCATAACGGGTCGATCTTTTTACAGTATGAACTGCAGCGATGTTTTTCAAATCTTTGGAGAGCTTCTTTCACTTCATTACTGAGCGGTATCCCATTGTTAGTTGAAAATCTGCACTTGACAGTGTTCTGAACTTTTGAAAGGGCATAAGCATGAATTCTTTAGATTGTCAAATTCAAGGTAAATACAGGACGACCACTCAATCTATTGTTTGGGGGTTTCTAAAAGTCGATGAGTTCGTCGATGTTTTCTGAAAGTCTATGCATTCGTTTCGCCCTTGTCATTTTTTGCTTTTATATTAAAACTTCCCAGAAATCCCTTTATAAAGTCCACGCCTCTGTAAAACTACCCATTTCTTACTATCTGCAAAATACTTCTTTAGAAACAGCTTAAATTGCTTATATAATGCTAAAATGACCAAAATTAAATGGAGCTTATATGGTCTTCCCACCAGATAACGCTGCATATGTGCTCTTATCTATCCAGCATGCACTGCCATCTTGGTTCTCCACAATTTGCTTGGTGAAATCGAGGAGTTAATGCTAATTTAAAAAACTTCAGTACTAAAAAATTTTTTGTGTAATCTACCACAAATTTGTAAAAAAAAAAAAAAAAAAAAAAACCCCATCCCTCGTTAATTTTTCAATTTTGCTTTCTTAAGAGCCATTTTTAAACTCTACATGGTCTTAGGTGACAAGTGACACTGGCCGAGCTTTACTTACTGGCTTATGGTACCTTATGCAACTAGGCTAAACACTCTCATCACTCAGCCATGATGACATTGTGTTGTTTGGTTTCAGAAAAGGAATTTCGTGGCATGTGGGGCGACTTAGCCTTAGCATTGGAAGAATTCTTGTTCTCCAATAGGTAAGCTACTTCATTTACTTTTTGGGAGCAAGTAATTGCAAAAGGTTGTAATATGATGCTTGAAAATTATTTGATTATGTATCCTACCCTTGTACACAAGTACATACTTGCTTTTTTTGTTGAATAGATCACTATAGTCACTTTTAATCATAAAGTTTTTTTTTGGTGAACTGCCAACTTCTCGCACTTAAAAAAAAAAATATGCAAGTAACACACTTGAGTTACACATTTTGTTTTTTTGATGAATATATATTTCTTACTATCTACAAAATACTTGTGCTGAAATCGCTTATTTTACTCTTTTTTTTTAATACCCAATTAAATTTAATTTATTTGTCCAATAATCTAGATCCCACGAGCTCTCGCCAGTGGCAATGCTCGGTGTTTCCATATCAACGTGAACAGGCCACAGTGACGTCCTATCGCTTGGGGCATTATCGTGTACAAACGGGCTGTGTTTTCTGCTATGAAAACTTTTGCCCTACACTGTTCCGAGAACAGCTAACCGGTTCAGAGAAGTATTCGACATGCACGCACAAGAACACTCCTAATGATTTGCTTCCGGCATGAAGAAAATTCCGTATTTGTAATTTTATTTAGGAGAATGTGAGCTTTGCGATCTTCATGATGCCGACACTTAAAAAATACTTTCACTAAACCTGGAAACACCCTGATCAACGTAAAGCGCAACGTAGTAGGTCCATTTCAAGTGATTCTCGCCCTTCTACACCAGTTATTTATCCCAAAAAAGCCTGAAACTCCGTTGCATATAAGACTTGTACTCGTGACTGTTGATCCCACTATGCCTGTCCTTTTTCTTTAACCGAACGCTGGCGACAAACGGGGTTCGTACTGGTACTGTAAATACTGGAAAATACTTGGGAAAATTTCTACACTGGAAAACTACACTGGAAAATACTTGAATTTTTAACTAAAGCTAAACTAACGGTTTTCTCCTGCAGTTAAAAACATTTTTCTCATAATTGTTTTCTAAAAAAGGGTTACTTTCACAAACTTTACTTCACAAATTTATTTAATCAGGTAAGCACCATTGTAAATTTTTGTTTGTGCACGATCTCTGAACAGTCCGGCACTTCCGGTTCCAGGATAACATCATGCCATTCCTCTACATTGTCAATAGCCTTTCGTAGCTGTGCTATTGATAACACATGCTGATCATAGCACCGGACCACATGGGATAAACAGATTCAGTGCTTCTTGGTTAGACAAAGATGAAAGAGTGGCTTTCTTCCAGTTCTAATACTGTTACTGCTGGGTGTAAAGTTGGAAAAAAAGTCGACGTCTCGAATACGGGTCTAGGCAAAATTCTGTTAAAGAAAAGTAACCAATGCAATAGGCCCATTGTTTTTTTTTTTTTTTTTTTGGCTGGGATATACAAGTTATACAACTGAAAAATTGTGCTGGTGACTCTTGTTTAAGTTTTAGATCTGATGGGAAGATCATTAAAAATATGTATTAAAATATACTGGAAGTGTACTGGTAGACTGTAAAAAAGAAAATATTTGAAAAAAAATTGCTGTGCTACACTAACCCTGGGCAAAGCAGACTACAAAGCAGATGATGTTTCTGATGCTCCATCTGCTGTGGGATCCTCGCCCTCCAGAGATTATCCTTTACTCCTCCACACACCGATCTCGGCTTTGTTGTGTCGGAGGTGCGTAGATTTGCACCTGCTCACGTAAGTGCAAAAACGGACATTCTCGAAGGTAAGCTAAGGTAGAATAAATTCATGGAATTCGCTGCTTCGATTTTGGCAACTGTCAGCAAATCATTAAATGCGCCAGTTGTTGGGAATCCGCAAAATTCTGCCGCATGTCGGTAATCCGTCTAATCGGCCTCCTAGCGACATGAGCAAGAAACTTTCTACCTCCAAGGAGAAAGACAGAAGGATCCGCCACTTGTCGCTTCCCGTAATGCCAAGATCGAATGCGAATCGAACGTAGAAGAAAATAGACGCAGAACCAAGTGAAACTGAAAATAAAAAGTACAATCGTAAGACTCTAAAACCAGTAATACGCCATTAACCAAAACAAAAGATATGCATTCTGCTCTGCATCCTCTGTTGCAGCGGGAGTTTGGTCAGAACCCTTCAGGACGCTTTGCCAGTGGAACTCAGGATAACAACAAAAATGTAACCCTTCACTCTGCTAGCCATGGCTCCAGGGGCGTAGTCAACATGGCAAAAATGATCTCGTCAGAGAATTATGATAATGTACTTAAAATGGTGGCACTACAAAACAAGAAAACTGAGCTTTGACCTAAACCTTTTGAGTCTAGCTATGTCGCGTCACATGGATCGTGACAAAGCAACAATCCACGAACATCACAATGAGAAAGCGGACAAAAAAATCCACCGCCGACATAATATCCACTGCCGACAAAAAATCCGCCGTAAATGCTCACTCGGACGCAAAAGAAAAGAAATATGGGAAAAATAAGACTGGAAATGGAAGAGAAAAGTTGTTCAAAATGATCTTTCTCCTAATCGTAAAATAACAAAGGAGGAAGAAATCGCTTGTCGGGAATTTGTGAAAAAATTAAGCGAAATTCCAGCGGTTACGTTGAAATCTGGTGAAAGTATGCGTTCCACCGGCAACAAAAGTAGAAACATCGTTGACACCGATGTTGACACTGGCACAGAATCCGCTGACAATAACTCAAAGAAACATTTCTTGAAAGAGGAAAATGACAATGCGTCTAAAGAATTTCAAATCCAATGCAATGAACTTCGTTCTCAACGTTTTCAAACTCACAAAAGGAAACGCGATGATTTCGACGATGAAAGCAACTCCTTTTACAACTCGTCATCTGAAGATTCTTGCTATTCACTTGAAGCCTTCAACAAAGTTCAACTAGCTCTGATAATAAGTCATCCTACAAGTTTAAGGTTATCTTGTTCACGCTCAGATTACCCCTCCCCTTGTTCCTCGGATAACGACTTTTACACGAAATCTTCATGTTATCCTCCGACAAAAAATCAGAAGCTGCCTCGCAAATGGAAACCGACGGCATTTATGGTGAAGGACCAGGATTCATCTCATGGAAAAATGTCACCAATTCACTCTTCCATTTTTTAAAATGCCGAAGTTTTGCAAGAAATTTTTCCCACCTGAGGAAAACCCTTACGACCCTTTAATGGAAACCTACGCTAATGCGGAATCTTCCAAACCAGGTCCCGCTAATCTCCCAGCCTCAGGTGACCTTTCGACAACTACTCAGCAATGAGAGCGAAACCAGAAAAACGGGAGATCAAATCTGTTTCCAAACCGCTTCCTCCACATGACCTCGAAAAGAAGTTTCTTATTTGCCAAAACATCTTAACCTGTTAATTTTAGCACTACATTGTCCTCAATGTTGTGTTTCCCTGGAGGTTTTTCGGTTGTTTGTAGCCACCCGCTTGCATGCCCACACTGTGCCTGTGCGTCACAGTCCTCTGTAAAATCTAGAGCGTGAACGCTTTCGGCATTCATTTTCTTCCAGAGGTTCCTACGCGTCACCTCGTCTCTCGTTTCCCTCCTTTCATTGGATTTTGGATTCTTTCCCGATGGCTACCGCCCTAGATGGCCGCTGTCCTCGACGCCACTACCGGCGCTCAGACTATGGATGCTGCCAACCACCACTACTCCTGCCGCTACTCTGGCTTTCGTTCTTGGCGACCGCTGGGTCTCCGCCCTCAACTTCACCGCTCATGCTACCGATTACGAAGATGTGTCTCCGATCCAAGCTGGCCAAGGCACTCTTTCATCTCTCTCTCTCGAAGATCTCTGACGGGCCAAAGACTCTTTCCGTGAATCCAAACGCATGCTGCCGCCAACCTGCAACCTCCACCGGCCAAAAAATCGCCGTTGGACTTATTATTGAAGGCTTCCCGCAGAGGCCACACCATCACCTGCAGCGAAGCTCACCACTTGATCGACTTAGTTTTCTGTCCCATTCTGCCCCTGTCTTGCATGTCGTCCGTACGCTGGACCCGAGCTCGGGACTGGGTAGCTTCCACCATCAGTCATGAAAGATGCAAGTGGTCCACCCATCAATCTCAGTTTGCCACCAAAAAAGCATGCTGCCACAACTGCTAAGACTGCTGCCCCGCCTGCTGCCAATGCGGCCCCGGCTACCACCAATCCGACGCCGCCAACGGCTGCACCCCCACCGGCCAAGCACATTAATTTCCCGGACGACTCGACCATCCCGCTGGCGTCGCTCCTTAAGACGGTAGAAGAGACGATCCCGGTTTGCTATTTTACAAGCTGACCCAGTCCGCCGACGCTCCCGTCATTAATAGGGGACTCAAAACGGGCTTCGTTTTTTTCCAAACCACGGAATCTTATCGGCCAATCGACGACCCTTTTAAATTGCCTACTCTGCAACGAGGGCTCCTTACTCAGCAAGGAAGAACCGCTGAATGCTGGACAAGGCCCCACCAGCTCCTCGTGCTGGCCGTGAACCCAGCTTCTCTCATTCCTTTGGCGATGGCGCCACTAACCCACGCAATTTTGACACCTACCTGAAATGTGAAATACTTTGCAGTGAGGTTAAATTGGACTTCGGCACTGCACTCTCCATCCCCAAGAGAGCTGAAATCCCGTATTTCGTTCATTTCGTCAACGACAAGTGCCTACGTTTCAGCCTCCGAGCTGCCTCCCAGACGGACATCAACACGGCCGTAAACGCTCTATGCGAGAAGCTCTCATCCGACGCTAGCCCGAAAGAAATCCGGAACCTCTCATGTCTGATCTCTCAACTATTTCAGAAGGCCAGCTTTGCGACCTACCACTCCTTGAATTGGGCAACCAGAGCCCTGCTTAAGAACACCCTCCTTCCGAGAGAAATTGCACTCAAGTCGACGCACAACCTTAACAACTCGACAAAACACCGTCTCCGCAATCTACCGGTCCCCATGAGGTCGACACACTCTTCGTTGGCGTAATACCGTCCTTAGCCCCCCCCCCCATCTAGACATCTCACAGAAACCCAAACCCTCCAAGCAGAACCACGGCTCCTTCCGTCCTTTCAGAAACAACAAGCCACCAAATTCTCGCAATTCGTCGGTAGACTGAAACGGCCCGCAATGAAAACTCGGGCACGACCAAGCAATGCCAGCCCTTTAGTGGAGAACAGCCGGCACGCTCACGTCCCGTCCAACGTTACCCGCAAAGACGTGGCGCAACAGCTGACCACCGCAGCCGATATTCCTCACCCGGCGGCAGAAGTTCCCACAGCAAAAGCCAACAGTGACGCCTTTCGTTTCTCCTGCAATCCAGTCGGTGCAAGACTACACCACTTTTTTCCGGCTTGGCAGAAATTACCCCGCAACGAGGAAATTCTCTCAATAATCAAAAAAGGCTTTCACCCGACTTTCCTTTCCAAAGTACTCCTGGCCTCATCTCTTCCTTGGGACTTCACACTCCCAATCTCCGAAGCCCTTTCTTTCAAAATTTCACAACTTTTGACAAAGAAAGCCATAAGAGAATGCCACAACCCGGGTCCCAGTTTCTACAGCACGATTTTCACTCGACCAAAGAAAACAGAAGGCCTACGGCTAATTTTCAACATGAAACCATTAAACAAATGTGTTGCCAACCACCACTTCAAAATGGAAACGTTAGAAACCATTCGTCACTCTTTCAAACAGGGCGACTGGACCATCTCGATCGACCTGGAGGACACATACCTCCACGTGCCGCTCCACCCTTCAGCAACGAAGTTTTTCCGCTTCATTTACATCCAAAAGGTCTTCGACTTCCTCTGTCTGCCCTTCGGTTTAAACGCAGCACCAAGAATTTTCACCATGGTTCTCAAACCGATCCAGGCAGCTTTGCATCAACAACAAATCCAAGCAAATGCATACCTCAACGATTGGGCGCTCAACAACCAGGATCCCATCGCCTCGAACAAAACTGAGACCTGGCAATCGTCCTAAACCATCTAGGATTCGGCGTAAACCTATCCATATCACGCCGCATTCCGGCACAAACCTTCACGTTCCTAGGAGCCTCGTTCAATCTACAATCAGCAATAATCCCTCCCTCATTAGACCACCTTCACCACATTCGTCGGTTTCGAAGCCAAATCTCCTTCTCACTCCGAGAATTAAACTCCCTAATCGGGAAGATGGATGCAATGGCAGGCCTCATCCCTTACGACCGTTGCATGGTAAGACCCTTTCATCACCACCGGATCGACAATGGTCAAACCTCCAAAACCACCCAGATCGTCAGATGCCATTCCACGAAGATTTTCCCTTGGAAAGCTTGCTATGGTGGTTGGATGTAACGAACCTAACAAAATCGGTTCCCTTACACGAACCCCCCACCCGACCAACTCCTCTTTACGGATGCCTCCAACGACGCTGGGGAGCCCACCTAAACAACCAGGAAATCTCAGGCACTTGGCAATTAGGGAAGCTGGACCACATCAATCTGCTAGAACTCCGAGCAATTCAACTGGCCCTAGGACACTTTCGTCCCCAAATTCAAACCCAAGTAATACAGGTGCAAGTCAACAACACGACAGCTCTAGCCTACAACAGGGAGGAAGGAGGCACAAAATTCAGACAGCTACACAGCTTAACCTCGGAAATACTCAACCTTTGCATCCAGAACAACATCGCCCTATTGCCCCTACACATCCCAGGCAACAGGAACGTGATTGCGCTCTCCTTGTCCCGCCGAACCCCACCTGCAGGAGAATGGTGCCTCAAGAAATCCACCTGCGAATATTTTTTCAAAACCTGGGTAACACCAATGATAGACCTATTCGCCACTAAGCACAATGCCAGACTTCCCCACTACATCAGCCTGATTCCGGACGAAAAAAAGCAGTAGCAGTCGACACATTGACCTTCCCATGGCACAAACTCTACGCATACCTGTTTCCACCATTCAAACTCCTCCCACAGGTATTACAGAAAGCAGACGAAAGTCAGGGCCTCTTCCTCCTCGTAACCCCTCTTTGGCCCTCAGCAGCATGGTTCCCTTGGTTCCCATGCTTGGCGACATTCCAAGAAGTCTTCCACTTCTTCCCGATCTTCTATCTCAACAGAAAGGATCAAAACTCCACCCAAATCCATCCACGCTAAACCTACACTGGTGCCTACTATTGTCAACTTCTCAAGAAGGCTGGAATTCATTAAGAAGATGCCGAATGTATCGCCTCAAAAGCTACAAGAGACTCAACCAACAGAATGTACGACAGCCACTGGGCCAAATGGTTTCATTGGTGTATCACAAGGAAAATTAATCCAATCGACCCCGCTTTACCTGAACTCATATAAGATTTTTCAGCGACCTGACATCGACAAGCTTAAAGGTTCGACAATTCTTTTCTATCGTTCGGCCCTCAACTCGGTCTTCAAAGCGGCAGACAAAACTAAACCCCTTGATGACTACCAAATTGTGGCATTACACCGCTCCTTCGAAAATGAATGCCCTACAACAAGGAGATTAGTAACAGATTGGGACCTATCAATCGTTCTTCAATCTCTAATGGAAGCACCCTGTGAGCCAATGCAAGACAGTTCCCTTCACCTCATGACTCGGAAAACTGTCCTAGCTGTGAGCCTACGCTGCTCCGAAATCCAAGCCTTATCTCCAGACCCAGCTTACTGCATCTTTGGCAAAAACTTCTCTTCAGTAACTCTCTATCCAAGAGCAAACTTTCAAGAAAAAAACCAAAAACCATCCGAACCATCAAAACCAATCACCTTCACAGCCCTATCCAACATTCCCGATCGCCTTTTATGCCCCATACGCGGACTACGTTTCTACCTAACCCGAACCCAACACGAAGACATTCGGAAAGGAAAGAGAAGAAATCAGTTAATTCTACCCATCGATCCACAATCCAGAGAAACTTCAGCACCTATGATCGCCCGTTGGATCAAGAAAACAATCGAAGCCGCCTATGACAAACAAGCCACAAGTAGCGGTATGAGGGTGATAGCACACGAAGTCAGAGCCATCTCAACATCATGGGCTCACCACAACGCCACACCGATCGAAGAAATCCAGTCAGCAGCATCCTGGCGCCACACCTCGACGTTTACCTCGCATTACCTGAGAAACATGTCAAGAGAAGAACAAGGACTACACCGGCTGGGAGCAATCGTCGCAGCCAGAACTGTAGTCAAGCCCTCTTAAAGCAGTCAGAACGAAGCAGAGCAAGCCACCCATTGAAGGAAGCAAACCACCCATTGAAGGAAGCAAACCACCCACTGAAGGAAGCAAACCACCCACTGAAG
>JAHWFP010077560.1:12044-23056 GCA_023313725.1 Lithobius niger
AGCAAACCACCCACTGAAGGAAGCAAACCACCCACTGAAGGAAGCAAGACCCATCCTTCTATAAAAACAACGGTCCTTTTCAGTGTCGCCAATTACCACGAAAGAGACCAAATTCCTGTTTTACCTCGTTCTGAATAAAGTGCGAAATTTCCTAAGAAATTTTTTGGGGGATACCCTGCTTGCATCCCAGGGCGCCCTTCAAAGCGGTGCCCGCCATTTTACTTTGACGAGGTTTGCTGTTAATCCTAAAATTAACAGGTTAAGATGTTTTGGCAAATAAGAAAGAACATTTTGCCGGCCGTCAGTCTGGCCGGTTAAAAATGGTTTCTTTTTGCCTAAAACATACTTAACCTAAGCCTGCCCTGCCCTGCCTTCCCTCTCAAGTCACCGCCTGATAGATTGAGAGGAAAATAAATGCCGAAAGCGTTCACGCTCTCGGTTTTATAGAGGAGGACTGCGCCGCGCAGACACAGTGTAGGCATGCAAGCAGGCTGCTACAAGCAACCAAAAAACTTTCAGGGAAACAACATTGAGTACAATATAGTGCTAAAATTAACAAGGTAAGTATGTTTTAGGCAAACCATTTTAGCCCGCCAGGCTGTGAGCCAGCAAAATGTGTTTTATCTTCAAATCTGCGGGTGACTAAGCTCCAGCCAAACGAAGATACACAACCTTCCAAGCTGCAGAGCACATGGAGCTGGATTTGATCCTGAAGGTGCCTAACGTCATCAAGACACCTTTCTTTTATTTTAATGAAGATGAAGTCTTCCGCTCTGGAAGTCTCAAGCCTACCTGACTTATTCCGCCACGGCAGCCGCCACTCTCAAAATCTTCAAAAGAATTTCCGGAATTCGAAAACAACTCAATTTTGAAAAACGTCTCGCAATTAATGATGAGAGCCTTCAAGAAGAACGCCTCTAATTGGTTAACTAGACTCCTAAAGAACGTGGTCTTCCAGAAAAGGGACTCGGTTCTTGAGTTTGCAGCCGACATCCCCACTGATATTATAGGAAAGCTTAAGAATTTTTTCTATCCACAACTCACTGAGTTCTTTTATTGCCAACTTTTAGAAATAGTCCCCGAACTGCAAAACAAGACAAAGACCACCAACCCAGTTCCTAAACAACAACCAGGAGTCTTCAAAAAGAAATAAAAATGTAGAATTGGCCCGTTCCAGAAGAAGATTAAATACAGATACAAACCTCTTTACATTGCCTATTGGACTTAAATGTCAGACTGCCTGAGCGGGGAATTGAACCCACGACCTGTGAATTAATACCAGAAGAACAGCTCTTAACTCTCAACCCAACCGTCAACTTCTAAACAAAGGACAAGGGAAAAGGGTCAAACTGCAACGACTTTAACGAGCCGCAGTCCCCTTTTCACGAACCCACCTCTTCCCAAGCCCAAGGAAGAGCAAACAGTTCTTTCAAGCGAGGAAGGGGAACATTTCGTGACAGGTGAAGGAGAGACCATAATCTCGTTATTGACAAAGATCTGATCCTGTCCTTAATACTAATAATAATAATAATAAACAACTTTATTGTAGCATGTGAAAGTACAATTGATCAACAAAATCCGGGGATAAAAATTTATTGTTCCACAAAGGGCAAGGTTTAGGCACTGGGTCCATTCTTACACCTAACCCGAAACATACAATTACAATGTTAGCAGACAAAAGCAAAAACTAAAAGTAAACAAGAAAATGGGGGTGGTTGGGCGGGCAGGGGGAAGGGAAAGAGTGGCGGAGGGATGGTGACCAAGTTATGAGTTAAACAAGTGACGGAATAATTTAGTTTTGAAAGCTCCAACACTAAGACAAGTTTTAATGGCTTCGGGCAAATCATTCCACAACTTCATGCTCTGAACCAGAAACGAAGTTTGGTATTTAGTAGTGTGACAGCGAGGGGGTTGAAGGGATGTCCATGACTAAATCTTGTTGGATAACTGATCAGCCAGTGCAGAATTTAAGAAGGCAAACGAGTAAGATGCTTCTCTGTGATGCAGAGACTTGTACACAATTGTGAGAGAATGCAGTGAACGTCTCTGAGCCTACGGAGCCACTTAATAATTTTAAGATAGTCTCTTACACCATCAAACTTCTTAAGATTAAAAATGAAACAAATACACGCATTTTGAATCCTCTGAGCCGGATTGAGAGAGGATTTGGTGGCGTTGAAATAAACTTAGTCACAGTAATCCAACAAGGAAATAACTAAGGCAGAGGCAAGTTTAACTTTCGTTCTAATGCTCAGAAAATGTTTAAATGTGTAGCCTTTCCCCACTCACCGAAAGGATTTAATAAGAAAACGACTCCTACGTCCAATCCATAATCAAGAGCAGGCGACAATCCCCCTTTTGCATCTGTTCCGGCCTTATCAAAACTCATTTGGATTCAAGAAATTCCTTTCGACCAAAGTCTCGAATCGGAAGTCTCGAATCAAAAACTGCTTTCAAAAGTTGCTATAAAAGCATTACTGGCAAACACAAAGGGGTTTTGGAGCCCAGCATGTGTCATAAGCAAAAAAGGAGGAGGAATAAGGTTAATTTTCAACCGACGGTAACTAAACTAGCACCTCAACAATGTCCATTTCAATATGGAAACCATTACATCCATCCGAGAAGCTCTTCAGGGGGATGACTTCACCATCTTTTATCGATCTCGAAGACGCCTATCAACACATTCCACTCCATCCATCGGTGTTTCACCTTTTCTGCTTCATTTCAAAGGGAAAGACCTATCATTTCAAAGGCCTGCTTTTCTGGGTAAGCACAACCCCGCAAGTGTTCACAGCCATTCTTCACCGGGTCATTTGCCACGTTCACCAAATGAAGATCCGAGCTCACGCATATTTAGACTGGCTACTTTGAAACAAGTCGAGACTAATAATCCAACTTCAAAAATGTCTAAATCTGTTCTTCCGTTTCAGATACTCGACTAAATCCAGATTCCTTCCAGCCAAAGTTTTCACTCCCTAAGTAGCAGAACTCGACCTACACAAATTCCTCGTTCGGCCATCTCCAGAACGAACTCTAAAGGTTCAAACAGCTGTGTCAAAATTACTTTTAATGCAGAAAATAAGAGCTCCGAAACTAGCCTCTCTAATCTCTAATTGGGCACATCGACTCCAATGCAAAGGTAGTTCCTTTCGCACAATGGAGATCGAGACCTACTCATTGGTTCCAAAAAGCAGAGTGGTTCCTGAAAACTAGCTGGATAAACTGCGTCCCTCTACACAACCTTCCTTGAGACAGCAGCCTTTGGTGGACAATTCCAGCCAATCTTCAAGTTGTAGTTCCATTCTACAAACCAACCCCAGTCACTTTGCTCTTCACAGATACATTGACATCCGATTGGGAAGCCCTCTTGGAGGGACTACGAACCTCGGGAACCCGCAGGGGAGAGCAACAATCTCTCAACATCACTGTCCTCGAACTCTAAGCCATTCGTCTTGCAATGAAAGATGGAATCACGTTCTTCAGGGAAAGACCATCACCATCGTGTCACAGAACACAACAGCAATCGCTTATGTGAGGAGAGGGGTAGAGACTGTTGCAACGACGGTTTCCAAAGCTTCGTCCTACTCCTTGAGCTCGGGCCTTAGTGGGCCTCCTTACCTTGATCCTATGGCTCCATACTATGTATTCTGTATACTCTATGTCTTTATTAATGTATTCCGGTAATGCTATGTACTTTAATGTATGGTCCTGTCCCTGGAGATCAGTGGTCAGGATGGCTCTGGCCTTGCCTGCCCCTAGGGGTAGCTGCTAGCAGAGATGGCTCATGGGATACCAGGATATAGTACAGGAAGTGCCTTGCACCACCAGTGGCAGGTACTGGCTGCAGCTCTAGGTACTTAAGGCCTTGCAGCCCTTGCAGCCTCACTCTGGGAGCTAGTCCCTAACCAGCTAAGACCTCTTCTTGAAGTGTGTCACTCTGCTAAAAGCCCTGATCAGAGCATCCTTGAACCCCTGGACAACATCTCCTAAGGACAGACCGCGTGGCCCTGGAATAAACCCTGAATTTACCATCCTTCTGGTGTTCTTCCTTGTACTGGGCATAGCGGGGTTGCACTGTTCACATGACGCTTCAACCGAACATCGTGGGGAAAGCTCAAGGTCTGGGCGGGCGAGCTATAAAAAGGAAATGAAGTACCGACGACGGAGTAGAAACTCTACCTCATCATCTGTCGAGCCCTATTTCACAAATAGGGAACACCGTTTGTCGACCTCTTCACCTTAAAGTTCATCGGTCAACTCCGGAACTTCGTATCCCTCTTTCTGTATCCAACAGCCTGGGCAACTGATGCTCTCTCTATCTCATGCTGCAAGTTGTTTGCCTACGCATTTACTCCGTTCTCTCTTCTTCAAGCGGTGGTTAGCAAAGGCAGACAGTCCCAAGGCTCCTTCATTCTTGTAGCATCAATGTGGCCAGCAGTAGCACGGTTCATAAACCTGATGGAATTGAAAAAGGAAGACCCAGTACCTCTAGCCATAATTCATGGGTTTCTAACGCAGCACAAGTGGAGGACTCGGTATCCATAGCCCGATATTCTTCATCGTCACGGGTGGAGACTATAACAGTAATCGATCTAAAACAAGTGGAATTCCCCTCACCAGTAAATAAAAGTCTTTGTTCTGCCATCAAAATTCAAACGTCAAAATTTATGAAACCCAAGTGAGAAAAACATGGTATGGCTGGTGCTTATTAAACAAACTCGACCCTTGCAATCCTTCGATCAATCATCCGGCCTCCTTTCTGGAAGAGAGCTTCAGTAAAGGACTCTCTCCAACAGTAATTAAAGGTTATAGATCCACTATTAATTCTGTCGTATCCTGTGTTGTGACCAATCCAGCCATTGATAGCAAGTTAATTTTGAGACTCATGCTGGCTATGGAAAACGCTCACACCAAGACTCGCAAGCTTTTCCAAGACGGAACCATCCACTCCTCGAAAACCTCTCATCGTCGTATACGAACCCCTCTGTTCAGCTTCGATTCTACTCCTAACAGAAAAGCTTAACAAGGACCTATTCGATAGAAAGACTGGTACCAGCAGCCGCGGTAGTCCTCCTTCTCACATTGACTTCGGCTGCAAGACAAAAGCGAACTCATCGTCTTTTCCAGAGAAGACGTACACCTTTTTTTCTCGAAAGGATGGACCTCAGTGACCTTCCAGCTCACGTCAGAGTGAAGAACGCAAAACCTGATGTGACTCCATAACCCCTGTCCATCATTACCATGGGACCCATCTTAGATCCAGAAGGTAATGAACAAGTTCAATCTCCAGTCAGATCTCTCCATCATTACCTGGAAAGAATACAAATTCCTGCTACGTCACATCCCACTTCAGAAAGAACAGTTCCCCCAATCTCCTTGTTCCTTCAAGTTGATAAGATAACAGGTGAAGTGCTTCCATTACCAGTGATTCGTTTTAAAATGGGAAAAGGGATTTGCCAAGTCAGTAGGCATGCCTATGAACATGCGCCAAACCACATAGATATCCCTAGTCAGTTGTGGGCTTACAATGTAGGGTTAGTGGCAGCTTCTTGGGCCTACGGGTACGGCACTCCACTAGATGAAGTAGTGGCATCCTGTCCATGAACCCACAAAAGCTCTTTCATAAGTCACTACCTCCGGGACACTAGTGCCTCAAGAAAAAAAAACGTGAAAGAACATTTAACTGCTGGAAGTTATGTTGGAAAGTAATTGCAGCACAAAAATTGTATAAATTCAAATGGATTTAAGGTAATTGCAACTGAAATCTGAATTAGTTTTAATTGGACTTGGGTTAATTGCAACTTGAAATTGAGGTTATCGCAATTGGAAAATGAAGAGTATGTTCCCAAAGTAAAGATAGGTACCTTTCTTAATAGTTACTTAAGTAGTTGGTACAACATTTTTATTTCCAGCTACAGGTTGTAGCTGACCCTCCTCCTATGGGACATAGTCAGCATACATTACTGAAGCATTTTGAAAATAGTAAGAAACATAATTTTAACACTGCTTAAAATTAGTTTTTACTATCCTAAAATACTTACTTACCTTCAGTAGAACCCACCTGCCTCCCCACGTCCGATGAACTGATGGTTTATAAACGATATACCATTGCGGCCTGTTAGCGTTGATATGGAAATGTAGAGCAGTACCACTGCTGGAAGCTAGTGGGAACTAGATTATTGGACAAATAATTTAATAGATTTGATTGGGCTTTGAAAAGCGTAAAATAAACAATTTTAGCACATATTACCGTAGGTAAGTATTTTAGGATAGTAAAAACTAATTTTAAGCTAGTTAAAATTTCCTTTCTTTTTTCTTTTTATAAAGCACTCCGCCATCTTCGCTGAGCTTAGAAGAACAGCAAATGGATGAGGCCATTGATTGTAAAGTAAGCAAGCCTTTAATATCTAGTCCCAGTACAGAGGAGTGGTAACAGGGATTGTTTTAACACATCTTTAAGGCAATTGGAAGAAATCAGTACTGCAAACATAGAGTTAAAATGAAGCTTGGACGTAGCTTACAATAAATTAAGTTCTGAAAATAGGGCCTCCATGTCAGCCTCGAGTTTTTAAACTCTACACTGCTTTGCACCCATTCATTCACAGGGGCTTGTTGTCAGTGGCTCGTGCATCACATGGATAAAGAGTCTATACATATAATGAAAGTGGTGAAATCAACCAGAGGCCTTATCATAGAACAATTCTATTTTTTATTATAATCACTGGGACTCATGCTGAACGTCTTTAAAGTTAACATGTCTCATGTTGTAAGTCATTATTTATTTATACCACTAGGTTGTCCAGAGCGATCTAAGAAGCTTTTCAGTTTTTGCTATCCCAAACTTCCGAAAATGGCCGGGGCTTTTACCTCTATGTTAAAACGTTTCTCAGGTCTCTCTGGACAACGTACGAGTACATATAATGACTTCAAACACGAGACAAGTTATTGATAAAGATGTGCAGCGCGATTTCCATTGATGATGATAGCGCATAAGTGTAAAATGTAATAATGCTCACTTGTTCTACAATAAGGATTTTGGTTGGTTTCACCCCTTTCATTATATCTATAGACTCTGTATCCATGAGATGCGCGAGCGACTGATGCCAGGCCCTGTGCATTCATCTACAATTAAGTCCCCATATGACAATACCTCTTTATAGTGATTAGTGATATTTTTGAAGTTCATCACCCCACGTAACGAGCACCAAGCAGCAGATGAAAATGCCATTCGTTATTAAAGAGTTTTGACTATATAATTTGCAAAATTTATTGGTAGAATTGTATTTTTTGCTTTCTACCTGACTACCCGTTGGTTATTGCAACTGCAAGCGCACTCACATAAATTGCCATGGGTACTGCGAACTGTTTCAAGCCCTGTAATTGACACTATATACCTAATCGAGGCTAAGTGTCTGCACCTAACTTTTGGCAGCTATAGGCATTGGCAACTGTGCCACTGCTCCACCATATTTTATGTGGCAAGAACCCAGTCATATTTTTTATTGTTACAGGTCATACAAGTAATCCGAGAAGACATTTTGCCTTTTTCTAATTCCTTGCCAAAAGAATTTATTCTGAGCATTATGGCGCTTCTCAACAAAGGATCAATCCATTCAGCTACAAGCTTATCAGTTACAGGTAATAAGTTCGTCTGTTGTAATTCTTTTTCTTTATTTAGTTTTTCTTCAAACTTTTTTATATGTTGCATTATTCCAAAGGTTTTAATTATTTTTGCCTTGTACTTAGATTCTTCTCGTAAACTTCGTGAAGAATTTGCCAAATCATGCTTTGAAACATTACTCCAGTTCTCCTTTATTGGAAGTAAACATTTGCTAGAAGCTGATGATACAATTATGAGCAAACTGGCTGTGACCTCTTTGTTGCAAAGGTTCGAAGAAGTCATTCAGAAATATGTTGAAGATGAACGTCTCAGCGGAAAATGTCCTTTACCAAGGTTAGTCTGTTACCCAAGGAATTAACTTGATTATATTTTTTTTCTGTTTCATGGCTAATTAAACTTAATTTTTCCACCATGTCTCTCTAATTAGTAACATATAAACTTACGTTCTCCAGGTCCATTTGCCGTTCTATTTTGTAATATCTTAATTTGGAAATGAGCCATCCGAGTAATATACACACTAGCCGTAATTGGTACAGTACGTAAGCAACCTTTACGCACTTATTCGACAATCAAGTGATGCGACCCGGATTCGAGCTGGGAAACCGTCATCAAATCACTGCTATATTGCCTGACCATTCGTCCAGTGGATGAGTTGCCATAAAAGCATTACGGCACTGATCTGATTTGCCAGTTCGAATCATGGTCGCATCACTCAAATGAAACAAATGCAGAAAGGTGGCTTATTATTTTACGGAATTTCTAGTTTAGACTTTTGCTGAAAACTCATTTCCGACTTAGACACAATTTCATAAATTGCTGTATATCTTATTTAAATCTCTTTTTTACTGTTGGTTATTAAACTTTCATTTTGTATTAGACATCGGATGGCAGAGATCTCATTTGTGCTGAAGGCTATTTCTACCCTTACGGCGTCTTTAAAGAAAGCTCCGGCAGACAGTGGTAAGTCTAAAGGATAATAACGTGGGATGCTTTCAGTAATTAAAATAGACATTCATTATTGTCAATACGGCTGTACTGAATCTTCTTGGCTGATGTTACTGTGTTTAGATTGGATCTTCAAATACCAAGTGATCAGTATTGCCACTTTCCGTAGATGGCTGTTTACATTTCAGTATAAACCTACCCAGTAGTGTTGGGCGGTACCAGAAAATTTTCAGACGGTGCCGGTACCAAGTTTAGTACCCTGGTACTCGGCTTTCTGCTGTACTTATGAAAGAGACGGTTTGGGTATGTCAGTGCTATACGCTATCCAAGTACATGCAAATATAAACAAACTGCTGGTTGTAGTATCAAAATTATGCAAATTTGGCACTATTTTTTATGCATTTAGAATTCCAATTTTAGTATTGTTGATCTTTAACTGATTGTTGCAATGCATTGAGCCCTGCAATACAAGGACTAAATGAACTATTGTTATAATTTTAGTAGGGATCGACCGAGTCCGGATATATCCGGATCCGGCGCCGGATAATTCGGTATCCGGCAAGATCCGGATCCGGCCATTTTATTAAGCCGGATACCGGATGCAACACAACCAAAACATGTCGCCGTAAACATGTTGCATGTCTCGGTAAAATAAATCGACGTAAAATAACTAAGCGATCTACGTGTATAAAAAATTGCAGATGTAATAATTACAGTGTAAATTAGTGCACAAAAATATACTTGGGATAATCGTATTAGGTTTTCGTAACTAAAAAAAAAAAGTTGAAGTTCGACTACATAAAGGCGCTTACGAAAATATTCATCGTCCGTTACAGTAGGCTACATGGGATACCTTGAACCGATGGTCCTCTAATTATTCTTCCATTACAGCGTTGTTTACGGCGTCCGAAATCCTTTTTTTTAAAGTTATTAATACCGTAGAAATAGTTTAAAGTTGTTTATTCCTAATTTATATTCGCTATCGGTGATAGTTTACGGCCGCCAATCCCCGCCATCGCGCTCCCACGCTCTGCCGGCTGTCCGTAAATACACGCGCACGTGCTAGCATCAACGGCTGTGACCTTGACTCACTTCGCGTGACGTCACTTGCGACTGGCCCCCGTCGCGATAGTGATCACGTGCTATACACGTGTCAATCGGGGAATCCCAGCTTTCCAACGCGACCAAGATGGCGGCTGTTTGTTTCGTTGTTGAATTACGACAGCTTGAACCAAGATCTAGTTTTAGCAAACAAAAGCAATTTCACGTCAATTTTGACGACACGGCCAACAAAAAACGTAAATTACGGTAATTAAAAGATGATATTAAATTAAATGAATCCAAAATAGGCGTGCCAAGTACCTAATTCAGTCGGAATTACACCTCCGTTGTATACAATGGCGGTTTTTCTTTGCAAACGGCGCTTTGAATCGAGAGTGCGTCGGGAGTTTTAGAAACGGTTTTGAAGTGGCGATAAATCGTGGTTTGGACGCCAAGGGGTTAAATTCTAAAAGTAAGACTGTTTAATGAGACATCAAAAACTAGCAAGGAATAATAGCATGATAAACCAAAGATTACTTCCATGTTGCAAGAGTCGAGACAGTTTTGTTCATAAAATGAAAAAAAAAATAACAGCTTTTTTTTATGTTGGTTTCGTTTCTTTTTATTTTTTTTTTGCTTTACAAAACGCAATACAAAACGGAACGAAAGTAATTTAAAGCTGTAAATAAAAGACCTGTTGTGATTTTGTTTCAATGCAACCAAAATTCAATAATTTTAATCTAAAATAAGTGTGGACTACATACTGGTTTCACAAATATTTCAAAATTTTGCTAGTCATTTTTCGAAATGAAGCAGTAGGCTAATCAATGAGAAATCCTTCAACTAGAAAAATGTTTTCTGACTGTTTAACCTAATGAGTGCTTTGTTAGTTTCAAAAAAAATTTGCAAAATTTAGCAAAATTGCAAAAACAGTTCTGTAGCCTACATGCAATTATACTATACTGGTACTCATAATAGCGTAAGACTTCTACGTGTTTAATGTAAGAAAATAATGTGAAACAAAGCGAAATTTAACACCATAGCTGCAACTTATAAGGGGGAAAAAATAAAATGGCTTTATTTCGTTTTTGTGTGTGAATTACCCGGTATCCGGTACCGGTCCGGTCCGGTCCGGAACCTAGATCCGGAACCGACCCAGCACTGACATCAAATTATCCGGAACCGACCCGGATCCGGCAAAATGGTATCCGGTCGATCCCTAAATTTTAGTGTCTTTTTTTTCATATTAAAACAATACCGTCTATTAGGTTAGACCCGGTTTACCACCCAACACTACTAGCCAGTGTTCGAAGTAGGGTGGTATGGCATGCCGCCTCTTTTACCCATCTCCTTCCTTCGTGAGCACTACAATAAATGTGTATTAATAGGATGTTATTGATTCATT
>JAHWFP010077562.1:0-21174 GCA_023313725.1 Lithobius niger
GGGGGGGAAGAGAGGAAGAGAGGAGAGTGCGAGGATTTTGGGGATTCATGATGGAGGGAAGAGACTCAAACACATTCTCTTCACCTCGAACGTAGTAGACTTCTAGATTAGCCCGTATTCATAATGGGCTTTACAACTAGTATAGTTGTAAACTAACTAAACAAACTCCCGTCTTCACTAGAGTTCACGGATGAAACCACGATGTTTGCTCATACCTCAAGAGTTCAGATTCAAAGATAAATCATTGTTGTGATTTGACGCCATAGGTTGGTACGCAGGGATTATTAACGAGGCCTGCTACCGAAAACGAAACAATGAATGACCAACAATGTAATTCCTTGACAGGAGAAAGTACTGCATAAACAGGCACTACAGCGAAGCCAACTTTTTAAGTGGGTAAAATATAATGTCCAATACTGTACATTAATTATGTATTCCCCAACTCCCCTCCAGTTATCGGTTTCCTAAAAGCGGGGCATGCTTCGATAAATCAAGGCGGAAAAACACCGAGCATTCGGCTGTCCAACTCTCAGTTGAAGCGGAAGACCAACGTATCTCTACATGTCACCAAATCACATAAGTCGAGAATTCGAAAGGCTCGAACTAGAGGCCGGGGATCGAATCTGAAATTCTTGCGTACGCAAGTCCGGAATGGTGGCTTTCTTCCCCTACTGCTCCCAAACCTTGCCTGCCCTCGGAGCAGTAGGAGGCGGAGCAGCGGGACTAGTGAAGGCCGTCAATGACTCCAAGGCTAACTCGAGACACCTCAAAGAAATAAAGCCGCACAACGCCCAGATGGAAGCCCTATCCACTTCAAATACGGCGGCAGACTGAGAAGAAAAGAAAAGTCCCACGGCGTGGTCGTGATTTGTATCTGAAGCTTGGGTTCCTATGAACAGGGCCTTAACGAACATGGGGATCCGCACATTCAGAAGAATTTATTAGAAAGACCTGCTCCCCATGCGTCCCAGAGCGACCGAATGTGCTATACTGAACTTGCAGGACTCGAGAGACGGGGATGGAACTCACTGGACCACGTATTACGTAAAGGGAGGTTTGTGTACTGTTATCAGGTTTCCCCGAAACAATTTTAAATTTTTATTATCGGACAGGAAGTAAAGGATTGGGAGTGTCGCCTGTAATCAATGGGGAGGGGTAGGTGGTTGCAGTAGGATAGCAAGATAAAAAAACTATTGTAACTAATGACTATTGGAGGGGAAAATACCAACTCACTAGCGTAAAATTTGAAACACATTTATTTTAAAAATATGAAACTCACTTGGGATTTTACACAATACTATTGAAGAGATGCGTTCAACGATTATACAGAGTTAACTTAGGCTTACGACGGAATTTTTCATAATAAGTTACACAACTCAAATTTTTACATATCCCTGAATTCGTAAGAGGAGTACAGGTTCACAACGATGATTCACAAATCGACAAACAATTCTGCAGTTCGAGTCTCTGTACGACAGACAGTTCGCTTGGAGTTGTACTTGGTAGAATTCCACACCAGCATTGCAACAAGCCTGGTTGTAAAATGAAATGCATCCAGTTCAAGTTTTACGTCACGGCAACCTTCCGTCTGCCCTTGACGGGTCCACGCGAGTGAGTGCGTGCGTGCAGTTCAGTGCGTTGAGTCTCTCTCTAGTTGTTGATGCCGCCGGCGGTTTTTATATAAGCCAGCCGTATTTACATTAAAGAGTTTCACAAAAAAAATAAAACAGGAAATAATATTTACAATTAATAATTACACAAATCTATATAAAAAATTAAGCATGAGTACAAATTAAAAATATTTCCATCGAAATCTTATTAGAAGTTAAGTGTTCCCACTGTGCACGAGTGGCATGCCCCGTCAAGTCCCGGTGACGTCATAAATCATGACAAAATCCCCCCTCCTAAACAAGGTGTGCTCCTGCACACCGGAAGCAAGGTAAGTTTGGGAAAAGAAAGGAACCACCACGGCAAATGACAAAACTGGACAAATGCTAAAAATCAAACCATTTAGCTTCCAGCAAAGGCCGAAACAAATTGCCAAAATGCCATAAAAAGTTTAAATATGCTGTGGAAACGAATTCAAGATCCTTAATTATTTTTCCATAAGGAGCATCCTTATACTTCATAAATAAACTTCTCACAAAACTTCTAAGTTCAAAACTTTTCATAAGAGAAGCTGGGTTTCCTAAACCAACGAGGTTGATAAAACTGATTTTACAAAGTTCTAAAATTAAAACTTGTTTCCCAAAATCAGAAACTTAATTAAAAAGTTTAAGAAAAATATTTACTTTCAGGATTGAAAAAAAATAAAGGTTTACGATGGATTATCAAAAAAAAAATACACAATTCAAATTTACATGTTTCACACAATATACCTAAGTAATATATGCCTTCAATTGAGATATATGGAAAGTACCTTTTAGTCTTTGTTATTACTAACACTTCTTAACCTATAAGTTAACAGGTTAAGTACTTCCGTTACTTCATAAGGTCCGTCCCAAGACGAAGCTAATTTAGCTGAAAAATCCTCCTTTTTATCACCTAAATAATGCGTCTTTTTAAGTACAAGGGCTCCACCTTAAACTCAAAATCTTTCCTCTCGACATCAACTCTAGCTTTCGTATCCTCAGATTGCTCACGTTGATTATCTTGAGCCACCTTGATAGCATCCTTGATATTTTTGGATAGCATCACGGCCCACTCAGATGGATTCCATTTCGATGGTAAGATATCATTAAAGTTCACGTCACTTGGTAACGCAATCTCTCTTCCAAAAGTCAAGAAGCTGGGTGCAAAACCTGTAGCTTTTGATACAGAAGCACGAATAGACATGGCTATTAATGGAATGTTGGCGTCCCATTTCTTCTGACTTCCGGTCAATCTTCTCTTCACCATGTTTTTAACAGTTCCTATCAAACGTTCCGCACGGTCTGATTGAGGTGAGTAAAAAGAGAGAAACTTATGATTAACGTTCAGAATTTTGCACATTTCCGTCATGATTGCACCAGTGAAGTTCTTCGCACAGTTGCTGATGATCGTGGAAGGAGTTCCAAATCTTGCAAAAACATCATAAACAAGTTTATTGGCAATAGTTGGAGCTTTGCTGTTTGGAATCGGGAATAATTCTGGCCATTTTGAAGCGTTGTCGACGACAATCAGCAAAAATGTGTTACCCTTCGTACTTCTTACATATGGTCCAGCAATGTCCACTGATAAACATGAGCCTGGAGTCATCAGATCACTAGTCATCCTCATCAAGCCTTTCTGTGGTCCAACTTCTCTCATATGGTATTGACAGGTGTCACAACGTTTGACGTAAGATGCCACTTGTTTAGACATGCCCCACCACGTAAAATTGTATTGAAGCATTTCAATAGTTCTTGCGACTCCCACATGACCAGTGATTAAGTCCACATGGCACGAAGCAATCAATCTCGCACGATCTTCTCTTGGTATGAGAATCACAAATCTTCCATTACCCAGTTTGTCCGAAAAGATTTTCCCCAGGAGACCATCTTTCATAACGGTGTTCAATCCTATTCTTCTGGCTCTTCTTCCAAGTTTTGAATCTGGGAACGGTGTACCATGCTGCATAAATTCTCGAACGATGATCAGCTCTTGATCTTCTAACTGAGATGTTAAAATTTTCGGACTTGAAGGCTTTTTCACCCACAAAAGTAATCGGAATTGGATTTCTTGACAGGTAATCGGCAACGTTATTACTCTTCCCTGGTACATACAAGATTTTAAACTTGAAGCGTTGTAACCTCAATAACCATCTCTTTAATCTCCCTGTGACGTCTTTAGAGTTTTTAAGCCACTCCAAACTCTGATGATGGGAAAGTACGGTGAATTCACTTCCTTCCAGGTAATAATGAAAATGTTCAATCGACCAAATTATAAGTAAACATTCAACTTCTGGAATTGAGTAAGATTTTTCTTGATTTCTCAGTGCACGGCTTGCATATTGAATAACCCTTGGCTTCTTTCCGTCGTACTGCATCAAACAACTGCCTATGGTGATTTTGCTTGCGTCGCAATGCAAAAAAAATGGTTTGTTGAAATCGGGTTGTTGCAAAATCAGTGGTGATGTTAAACAATCCCTAATCTTCTGGAAAGCCTTATTACAATCTTCATCCCATCTCCATGGTGTCTTGTCTTTCAGGAGTTCATATAAGCATTTTGTTTCTGCGGCAAAAGAACAAATGTAGCGTCGGATCGGAAATACGATGCGAGTCCCAAAAACTGACGTAACTTCTTTTTAGTGGATGGAGTTTCCGCTTTGGAAATGGCTTCGGTTTTCCCAGGATCGGGTTTCACTCCCTCTTCAGAAATTAAATACCCCAATAACTTCGTAACTGGCTTACGTGGTTTAACCTTATTCACATTGATTGTCAAGTTTGCTTGATCCAATCTTGATAAGATGAATTCAATCTTCTCGAGATGCGGCTTCCACATGTCTGTTCCACACCCGACATCATCCTGGTAGCCCCACAGCCCTGGATGGAGGGGGGGGGATTCCGATAAGATTAATTCTATTAATCTCTGGAAAAATCTTCCGGCATTCCGTAGACCAAAATGCATAGTCTTGGGAATAAATTGCGCTCCAGAGATACAAAAAACAGTAAGTTTTTGAGAGTCGACATCGAGAGGAATTTGATTATAAGCACTCTTTAAATCAAAAGTGGTGATTTACTTATACTTCCCTACAGTTGCAATTATGTCATTTATCAATGGTAACGGGTAAATATCGGTTTCAGTAGCTTCGTTCAAAAATCGGTAATCGTGAATTAAACGAAAAGTACCATCGGATTTTTGTTTCAAAAACGCAGCCTGAACAATTTGAAACTTCAGCCGTTTCAATTAAACCTTTAGCTAACATATCATTAACAATCTTATACATTTCCGCTTTACGCTTGGGGTTAAGAGGATATGGCTTAGCACAATGTCTAAATGGTTTTGACAACACAATATACATTTTTACACGAGTACAGTATCCAAATTCTTCACGGAAAACATTTTTATATTTTAAAAATAATTCATGAATATCACGTTTTTTCATCAGGTGTTAAATCAGCTTCGGCTACAATTTTATCCCATGGATAGCTTTCCTGCACAACATTTACAGATTTATGGCTGGCTTCAAAAGACATAAAGCTAAACTTTTGAAATTTACAACTTTCGGTCCAAGACCAAGAATTATCCCGGAAATCCAGTTTAATTCCCAAAATTGAAAATAAATCGGTACCTAAAATTATCTCATGCGGAATATTGTCACACACAATACATGGGTGTTGTAACTTTTTACCCTTAATACACAATTCAGCTAAGAACCAGCCTTTAAGCTTTAAAGGAGACTAATCAACGCCAATCGGGTTTAAAGTAGTTGGTGGTAATAAATTTTTACCTTTAATTTCGTCCCAACAATTAGTGTGTACAAGTGAAAAAGGCAAACCACTGTCCCAAAGACCTACAACAGATTTATTACATAAAACCAATTCGACGAACGGTGTCGAGCCAGGTTTTAAAATCTTGGTAAAATTAACAAAAATATCGGGAGAAAAATTACCGTCCAACTGACACTCCCCTAAGTTGGAATGAACTAGTTTCCCGGATTTATATTATTTCCAGAAGTGCTGCTTCTAACATATTGGCTTATATTCATTTTCTTACATTTATTAGCATGTCCCTTTTCGTGACATCTCCAGCACTCAATGTTTTCTAACTTTGATTTAGTTACATTTTCGGTTGAATTTTTCAAACCCTGCTCACCATTAGCATTCGAAATATGTTGCGACCTAAGTTGTTGATCATCTCTTTTTGCTCGATCCACGTGACGTAAAATCAATTCAGCGTCAGCTTTCAACTGATGAATTGAAAAATAAGTTTTGCAGCATAACATGGCAGTTAACTTTGGTATCATGTTACATTTTGCAATTCGCACTAATTCGGTTTTCAGAAATTCTTTGCGAAAGCTGTGAATTCCAAATTATCAAGTTGTGTATAAAGTTACTTGGACTTTCATTATATTTCATTTTTCGATTATAAATCCTATCCTTCAATTCATCTTGTGCTGACAAACACATAAAACGGTCACAAAATTGGTTTTCAAATTCTTCCCATGTTATGGCAGTACATGTAAATTGTATCCAATCCAACGCTTCCCCTTCTACATAATTAGAAACCCAATGAGATACAAATTTGCTTTGTCGAATTCGCCTTCCCAACATTAAAGATTTTAATTTGAATAAAAATTCTGTCGGCGAAACACCACTACTTAGCCCATTGAAAGAAGGAACACTTACTTTCGGAAAAGATGACGATGGATTCCCCAAGGTGTTTCTTCGCTCAAGTTCAGTGAAGTAATTAAATCTGGCACATGACATGCTGACTCGTGTGGTTGACATTGAGATATCGCCAACTCCATTTGGTGCCAAAAGAGGAGGGTCGCTTGAAGTACTCATGTTGAGGAAAAAAAACTGGATTAAAATACAATTCTTAAAAACCGGCACTATGAGGATAAAATACATACAACTATATAAAACTATAAAGGCAACTATTGAAAAGAGCCAAAAGAAATTGGTAGCTAACAATTTATCCAACGAGGTTTACCTGACTAGACGATTTGCGGCGCTCAATGGAGCCATTGCGCAAGAATATTTTCAAAATAGAAGAGTTGACTTAGTGTCGAGAGTAATACAACAATTACTAATTCTAAATTCACTCTACTCCTCATAAACAAAAATACATATAAATCCAGCTTTTACACTAAAATTACACTTAAGTGAGAAAAAATATTCTTAAAATTTATCACAATTTCCTTTGAAAAAATAGAGGGGAATGGAAAATTTCAAAATATTTCTTGACGAAAACTTTCTCTAATATTAGATCTAACCAATTCACAAATATTCCTCCCAGAAAATTGCTCCATAAAAGTCTAGTAACGTTTTAAAACTAAGACTACGCACAAAATACGTCATCTGTATAAAAAATGTTTGACGTGAAACCAAAGATTTTTCCTGTTAATAAAATTAAAACTGAGAATCTTTACACTTACTACAACACTCACAACACTAACGTTCCTACACAACAGAGTAGAAACTAATTTAGGGTTCAAATTAAAAATTGTAAAACATGTGAGCGTCGAATTCCAAATTTTACACAAAACGGAGTTTTCATAAAAAAAAATACTAGCCAGTGAGAGGTATCGAGTTTCAAAATATCTTGCTCGGATAGAGTTCCCATTTTGTTATTTTTGCCGGACAGTGCTTCCATCTTGTTATTCTTGCCCGGACAGAGTTTCTATTTTGCTATCATTGCCCGGACAGAGTTTCCATTTTGTTATTCTCTCCGGACAGTGCCCCCATTTTGTTATCAGGTTTCCCCGAAACAATATGAAATTTTAATTATCGGACGGGAAGTAAAGGATTGGGAGTGTTCCCTGTAATCAATGGGGAAGGGTAGGTGGTTGCAGTAGGATAGCAAGATAAAAAAAACTATTGTAACTAATGACTATCGGAGGGAAAAATACCAACTCACTAGCGTAAAATTTGAAACACATTTATTTTGAAAACATGAAACTCGCTTGGGATTTTATACAATACTATTGAAGAGATGCGTTCGACGCTTATACAGAGTTAACTTAGGCTTACAACGGAATTTTTCATAATAATAAATTACACAACTCAAATTTTTACATATCACTTGCCTGAATTCGTAGGAGGTTTTTGGAGTACAGGTTCACAACGATGATTCACAAATCGACCAAAGATTCTGCAGTTCGAGTCTCTGTACAACAGACAGTTCGCTTGGAGTTGTACTTGGTAAAATTCCACACCAGCTTTGCAACAAGCCTGGTTGTAAAATGAAACGCATCCAGTTCAAGTTTTACGTCACGGTAACCTTCCGTCTGCCCTTGACAGGTCCACGCGAGTGAGTGAGTGTGTGCAGTTCAATGCGTGGAGTCTCTCTAGTTGTTGATGCCGCCGGCGGCTTTTATATAAGCCAGCCGTATATCATTAAAGAGTTTCACATAAAAAAATAAAACAGGAATTAATATTTACAATTAATAATTACACAAATCTATATAATAAAATTAAGCATGAGTACAAATTTAAAATATTTTCATTGAAATCTTATTAGAAGTTAAGTGTTCCTACTGTGCACGAGTGGCATGCCCCGACAACTCCCGGTGACGTCATAAATCATGACAGTACCTTGTACTTTGATTTGTTCGCCTTAAAACCGCCTGCAGAACTCTACAGTTAATTGGGAAATAGGAAAATTGTCTGGAACCCCGAAGAGGATACAAGCGGCCATTGAGATATTGTGCGGGCAATATTGCTTGGCCGTACTGTATTATTTGAATATTGCATATACTATATTGTTCGTGGTGGTGGAGGAGCTCGGTACCCAATGATATGGGGAAACCAAAAAATGAAGTTGGTGGCACCCTTGTGATGGGGCGGAGTCACCGAGGTCTGGGGTTTAAGGGAGACCAGATTCTGAACCGTTTTGCTCTTGGACCTATCGTACCTGAGTTATGGCCAGTTAATATCAAAATGAACTCGGTGGCGGCACAAGGTGCACTCAGGAAGTCGAATCCCGAACTGTTTCGATTTAGGACTTGCGGTTCCCGAGATATGGAGGTTTAATGGTGAAATGACGTAGGTGGCAGCGTAGGGCACACTCAGGGAAGCCAAATCCCAACCCATTGCACTCTAGAACCAACGGTTCCCGAGTTATGGGCGGTTATTCGGGAAATGAAGTCGGTGGCAGCATAGGGCACACTCAAGGAAACTGAATCTCGACCCATTTCGCTCTAGAACCAATGGATCGTGAGTTACACCCAGTCGACTTGAGACACGGGGGTAGTCCAACTTCCCAAAAATGATGGTACTCGAGTTCTGGGGAGGGCCACGTGTAGGGTACAGCCTGGGGATTGGGGAACCCACATCTCGAACTGTTTTCCTCTAGAACCAACGGTTCCCGAGTTATTGGGGTGGGCCAACTTCCAAAAAACGACGGCACCCGACTTTCGAAGAGGCCCACGCGTAGGGTGCAGTCGGAGAAGGCTAAATCCTGAACGGTTTTGCTCTAGGACCAATGGTTTCCGAGTTATTCGGGTGGGCCAACTTCCAAAATTCGAGTACCTGAGTTTTCGGCTGGGTCACACGTAGGCACAGCCAGGGGAAGCTAAATCATGAACGGTTTTGCTCTAAGACCGATGGTTCCCAAGTTATTGGGGTTGGCCAACTTGCCAAAATTAGAATACCGCTATTTTGGGTGGGCCATCAGTTAGCTGGGACCCCCGGTGGGTTTCTTGAAGGATGGGAAAATTTTGCTCGGTTTTGTTCTAAGATCAACGGTTCCCGAGTTATGGGCATTTTAAATAATTTCGGGAATAGAAACTGAAACAATCTTAGAAAAATGTTTGCATTTCCGGTTCCACTCTACATTATGGTGGCATTTCCGGTTCCTTTAAAGACCGGAAGTGGAGTCATTCAAAATGGCGGGCTGGATGTGACGTCAAGACCATCCAAATCGATGGTCTTCTTCCAAGATGGTGGCATTTCTGGTTTTCATGGGGGAGACCATCTTGGTGTCTGTCCTGGGCGAAAATAGCACTATCGTACTACGTTTTGTCCACACTCGAACCACTCTGCATAATTGTTTGCAGCGACAAACCACTCTTCTTGTCAAATGTCGTTATACAATAATCACACTCAAACATTTTCTTTCCACTGTCTGCAAGTGCATGCGCTGTTAAAGTATACTGTGCTATCAAAGTCTTTCTGCACTTAACACATTCAGACTGTTTCTTTTGTAATTATATAGAACAGCGCTTTTTTAAGCTAGTGACATAATTCAGCTATCTATCGATTCCTTTCGTCGTTACGGTTCAGAAAATCATAACAAAAACTTAGGCAAACACTTTAAAAAAAAAAGTATTAAAATACGTTTAAAACGCTACTCACAACCGCGGTTAGGCCAACGTATTGCAAGCGTTGCGAGAGACGAGAGCAAGATGAGAGCGCTACAAGAAAACCTGGTTTTGACCAGACCATTGGTAAACGGAAATTATCTCGTTCATTTGCGTCGGCATGGTTAAAGCGGTGATTTGTTATGAATGCAAACTGTCGTTCTATTTCTATACCAATATTTCTTTACAGTGTGAAACATCATCCGCATGGGCATGCTTCGTGCTCACTGTTATATACATCAAGAATTTGTTTAATCAGAAATTGTATGCCGCAAGCATCTGTGAAACAAGGAAGTGACATGTGTTCCTTGTAGTAGTGTAATATAGCCCCTGGTTCACACGGAAGTGACGTCACAGGGGGTAATGACGTCATAACCCTCACTTATGACGTCACTTCCGGTCCAAGATGGCGGCGCCCGCCCATAGGAGGTCGATCCAAGATGGCCGAGCCCCAAAATGGCGTCTAGAGCCCCCAGTGTCGTCACAACCCTCACTTGTGACGTCAAAGGGGGTAATGACGTCATAACCCTCATTCATGACGTCAGCAAGACTGTAGGTGGCGCCCTCGAGTAGCAGGTATGAATCAATAAAAGGCGAAGTAGAATGCTGTCAACTAACATTCCGCAGCCAACATGTCTGAAGATCTGTTCACTCCATCAGGTCGTGAAAGTACCTTTGTCGGACGATGGGAGCACAAGGATAGTCTGGAACCACGTAAAATGGCTGAGGCTGGTTTTTTCAGGTGTGGAGACAATGTAGACCGAACGTTTGGCGCCTCAGATACAGTGATGTGTGTTTATTGCGAGACGCGAATTTCTCACTGGGAAGCCAACCAAAACCCACTGAAGGAACACAAAGATAAATATAAATACTGTTTATTCTTAAAACAGTTCCCAACAGGTAATGATTTCCTCGAAACTAGAGAGAAAGATATCATGTTCCCCCAAGGCCGTGACGAATGTGATTGTTCTGCACATACACAACGTGGTCGTTCGGAAAGACCATTGCAAGCAGAAAGCAAGAGGGTGAGGGCTCAATCAGCTGAATTTTAACCTGTGTGTCAGGAACAGTTAAAGAAGGAGTGACGTAACGTGAGTGTAGCATACCTGAAGCGACCTTGCTACCAACAACAACAACAATGACTGGAAGTTTGAATTTAAAACACTACCTGGAGGTTATTCTCCTAATTGTAATAGTGATCGACACGGGATTGTTGTTATTCAGTAATCTCCAAAATGTGTACGTTATGGACTGTACCAAAACAGAAAAAGAAAAGACTGCTTTATCACAGGAGGAAGACAATACCGACTGTTTACCCCACCATTACGTGTCGGATGACGTAATATTATCAACGATGTGCGATGATATCGACATATTTGTGAAGGTTACCAAATATCTTGATGTAGATAAGCAATGTACCTTTAATCTCACGTATTACGAAGTGGAAACACTATACATTCACGTTAAAGCGTTAATGGATCAAGCTGTAAACACGACTAAAGTGTGAATAAAAAAAAGTTATCATGCTTCACTTTTGCTTTTTATTTTTATTTCTTCTTCCTATCTTTTTCTTTGGTTTTATGAATGGACTCTTGTTACTCCAAGTGGGTGAATTCACACGTGACGTCACAGATCGCAAATGACGTCACGAGAAAATTTTTACGAAGTGGCTGGTTCTATTACAACTCTCAACCTAACAAAGTGTTATTTGAAAAACATACCTCGTACGGTATGCTTTTCAAATAACTGAAAAGCTATACATGAGTTTTTTTGGGGGGTTTGTGTGTCTGTTTTGTGTTTTGAATACTTTGTTGGTCAGTACAAGCTGTCCGAAAGTTTAACCAACAAAGTAATTTAAGAGCAAACCGGAGTACCCGGAGAAAACCACTGTCATGATTGTATTTAATCTTTAAAAAACATTAACAAAGACCAATCATGGGGCACGCAATTAAAGCCGAATATATCTAATAAAAGTGTAAATTTACAGCACCTAATAAATTTTGAATTGATAAAGCGAATTTTGAAAAAAGAATTTAATTTTGTAAATCCGACATTCATTCACCCTCGCATACATACATACATACACACCCCTCAGTTCCTTCTCTTAATATCATAATTTATTTTAAGAATACATTTTGATATTAAGAGGAAAAATCCCACAAAATGTACCTTTCCCGGTGTGCACCCTCTAAGCATTTTTTTTAAAAAAAGCTACGTATGTGTGTTTTTGGACTATAAAGTATAGTAGCCAACAACGTCCATTTATCCTAACCCTTGGTTAAAATAGATGGGAATAGTCGTCTACTATACTTTATAGTGTGTGCTTCTTTTTCTTTTTTTTTTGATTTTCTTTTCTTCTTCACACATTTTTTTCTGGGGGAGGCCGTCGGCGACGTCGTGTCCAGGATGGAATTACTAGGAATTAGAAAAAAAAACGAAGCCATACTCACTTACTTGCCGTAACGTAAAGAAGTAAATAATTTAAACAAAACAAATTCTGTACCGATTCCGTGCCGTCAGTGTTGGTCGACGGACGTGGCTGGTTACCCACCAACGCCTTAATCCTATTCCAAGCCCCTGATAGGTCACAGTCAGTGAACGAGAGCGTCGGTCTTTGGGAGGCGTCAGCGGTGAAGACGGCGGCGGTGGCAACGTTAAGACAGGTGGAACGGATGTTTGTGTCTCACCTAGCTCAATACCACCGTCGCCTAGAACAGCCGTATTGTTGACATCGTCGTTGTCGACCATCGTAACGTAATCCAGGGCACGGAGGCAGACGATGTATGCCATGCAGGCTTGTAGAGCACCAGCCAGCACAGCGACCACGACCGCAACTACCAATTGTCACAACATCCTAGGCTCTGAGTGAACCCAAAAAACAAAACTCGTGAGTAGACATAACGATAATGGTGCGCAAATGTCGCGAAAGGTTAAGTAATAAAGAGTGGTCTCTCGTGAATGAACGCATTATCAAATGCGTCAACTAGAACGGAAGTCGGAACAGGATTTGTTTATGAAATGCTAAAAGGAAAAAAACGCGAAGAACTAACCTAATGCTCCATCAAACAGATGGGACACTGTCCACACTCGGAGCAGACACCAGCCCCCACCTCCACCCAATCATTACCCATGTATAATAGGGTTACCAGCGCCTTGTCGCACTAAAAGAAAACACAAACGTACCTATTTGAACAGTTTTCAATCTAGTTATTTAAGTTTGACAATATTCCAAAAAGGAATACCTACGTTAGTACAAATGAACTTTATCATTGACATAAAGGCGACGACTAATAAAAAAAGAAAAAGAACACTAGTCAAAACAATTTAAAGACTAATATAAACGAAACTAATATTTAGTAAAGTATTACATCGATCACTTTCGAGAGGTTGTAGGGAACCCCGCAAACGATGTTAGGATCACCAGCCTATATAAATATACATATACATATAAAAAAATTAAAAATCAATATTTAACACGAGCCTAATAGCGACTGCAGAAATACCTACAAGAAGTCTCTCCACAACATCGTGCACGCAGATACGGCAAGTCATCTTTTGCAGCGCGAAGACCGGTCGAACTACGATATATATATATTCCTGAATTATGTAACCAACTCGAGTCGGTCAAGGGTGCAGCAGCTCAAGGATCAAACGACGGTGGTCACTATCAAAACTGAACGAATTATATTGTTTAAACGAGTGTTACCAAGGCTCCAAATCTGCGGTAATAAAACCGATTCAATTCATTGATATATTCTCGTTTTACGTGATCAACTCGTGTCGGTCAAGGGTATGTCCGGTCATGGACTAAACCTCGGTGGTCACTATTAAAACTGAACGGATCTTATAACAACAACAACAGCAACATTTTTGCAAATATGTATGAAAGAAGTGATAAGGTCTGTTGCTAGGTTGCAGTAAAGGCTTTGGAACCGACTCTTTGCATCAATAAACTAATTGAATTAATTAAATTACTGTAATGTAAGACGCACATTGAGAGCTACGACCGATACAGACATCAATTTAAGTAAACCTGATCGTACTTACTGAGGGTCAAACACCGTCTTTAATCGATTAATACGACATTAATCTCGATCGTATCGTAATTAAGAACGTGGTAAAAACCAACGGTCACCAATTTTCTAGGTATATAAGCTGCGTTATTCCAAGCAGAAAGCCGTACTCGACCACTACCAAGCTATGTACGATCCAGCTTTGGGTAAGTTGATAGTCATTCATTTATATCTTGAAATCAGGTTCAAAAAAGAAATATTAAAGTAAAAATCAAAGTAAAAATAGTACAATTTGGTTTCTTTTCTGTCTTATAGGTATAAAGTATTATTACTACTATTCGTTATTAAATTATTATTTTTATCATTATTTTAGAAATAATACTACTCAATATGTCATTGGAATTAGGACATAACGTAAATATTAAGGTGTACAGGTTAAACAATTTTATTAGAATTAGTATTCAAAAGTACGATCACGAAGGTAGCGCGACCTCTGACGGAGTTTGGATATTCGATCAAGACTGGTCTAACATTAGAGATTTAATCCCAAAATGGTTAGCTCACTTTGATTCTAAACAGCAAGTGTTATTGTACGTAGCCCCTACCTTGATCGCTTCCTATTTCAACAATGACGGTTTTAAATACGTAGCATTGTCAACCCACGCGTTAGAATGCATTAAATTACGCAAGTCTCAAATACGTTCTTTGATGAAGACACGTGAATATGTAGAGGAATGTTGCATGGAATTAATGCACGGTGCGCTAGATTACGACGACTATAACCTCTAATTGTAGCTTTTGTTTTATTTCGCAGGAGACTCGGTAGTATTATTATTACTGTTAGCAATATATATATATATATATATATATATATATAGTTAATATTACTATTTTTGTTACTAGAGGTTAGATTACTTTTATTTGAGTACTACAGGCCTTAAATGCCATACACACACCCTAAACTAAACCTACCTTAGCCTACACCAACATTTCAGACAATTCATGGCATTAATAACGTACTAAGTTACAAAACCAGTGTGACTCCCTTATCTACATGGCAACACAACAACACTGCAACACTTTGAGGACAGCCTCCAATAGACACATCCTAACTATACCACTTCTCACAAACAACCACCGTGAAGATCCCACTGTGTACAAGTAGCTGTAAATACTCTGAATGCCATGTAATCCCAAGAGAGGGGCGAACAACAAGTGAGGCCAGGAGAGAATCGAACGCCCACTACGTAAAAGGACCTGTAGCCTTGCAAAACCCCAATGCCTTACGGTATCCCACTTTACCCTTCTGAACGTGAGGGGGAATCCCCAGGATCACAGCCAAATGGTCATCCCTGTCATGAAAGACGAAGTGCCGCTGCGCTACCCAAAGCGGACAATCAAACAGGAAATGAGCCACAGTCTCATTTGACATTCCACACCTGCATAGAGGAGTCCGTGCCCAGCCCAGCCGAAATAGGTGTGCCTGAAGTTGGACATGTCCCGTCCGTAGTCTCGAGAGCAGCCCCGCTTCGCCTCGCGACAGACCATCAAAGGCCACAGGCCGCGAGACAGAAGAGTGGACCCCAAACAGAATACGGCCAGTAGGACCCACAGCCCAGCGTTCCTGCCAGATCCTGGAGGAGGACCTCGAGAAGGCCGGCTTGAGATCTCTCGGGCCGACCACGAAACTGACTGCTGGGGTTGTTTGACAACTGCCTCTCTTGGCCAACTCGTCAGCAAGTTTGTTCCCGAACTCACCACTGTGCGCCTTAGTTCACACGAGTGTAATTGACACTCCCAGTTGGCTTGCTGTAAATAATTTCCATCCCACCTCAAGAGCCAGATGATGGGAAACATCCAAAGAGGCAAAGCACCGCTGGAGGAACCCCACACCTGCTAAAGAGTCAGTAACAACACAAAAGCTTCATGCACCCAGATCCATGCCCACATCAAGCGCTACAACAAGTGCAACAAGTTCTCCTACGAAAGCCGAGGGTACAGACCCAAGATGGTAGCTGAATTCCAGCCGATAACTCGGTACACATACACCAATTCCACCCTCCCCTGTTTCGACGCAAAAAGACGCGTCACTATAAATAGTTACACAGGAGGAACCCAGATGCTGGCCACTGCGGAAAGATCGAAGGGCCCCACCCCCCCCAACCCCTGGGGGGGGGGATGGGGGGTTAACGAAGTGAAACTGGCAACTTCAGGAGCAACAAGGAGGGATCCCCCTATACCATGAGCACCCTGCAAATCACAGGCCTTCTGAGGCAGAGACATATAGTCAATGATAATCCGGGCAAGCAGATCAGTCGAGCCCCTATCAACTGCTCGCTGACACAATCTGACCAGAAGTTCCTTTTTCCGTATGTCTATGGGCACATCACCTGTTTCAACAAGTAGCGCCTGAACCGGGGTTGACGGTAAGCAGCCAGACACTACACGCAGGCAGTCATTCAGAACAACCTGAATGCTATGCCTGGCAGCATTCGAGGTCAAAAGAATAGGAATGTGAAAATCTGCACATGCCCTGATGTAGGCCCTGTAAAGTAATCGTAGCACGTTTGGCAACGGACCTATTGTAGGTAACCGTTCGCAAAACGTTAAGCCTAGACGTAATGGTACCCCTGACCGCTGCAGTATCGTGTGACCATTCAAATCGCGGGTCTAACCAGAAACCGAGGTAACGCACCTTACTCGATGCCTCAATAACTTTCCCATCCACAGAGATGGAACCAGTGAGCAAAGGGCCTCTATTGAAGATCATAAGTTCAGTCTTGGCACTGGAGAGCATCAAGCCTCTAGTCGTGAGGAGCCGGGAGCCATAAGCGACCGCATTCTTAACAACACCAAGGATTGTTGGTAAGTCAGTCCCAGTCAGCCAAACAGCGACGTCATCCGCGTAGGCAACAACGCTAACTGAAGTGCTCAGCTCAATCAAGACGGCATCAATTCCAACCACGAACAAAGCTGGGCTGAGACAGCTCCCTTGCAGGAGGCCCCTGTCCGTAGACAGCACACCCGACCAGGAGCCATCAACTCTGTTCGCAAACTGTTGCGTACCAAGGAGAGCCAACAAGGCCACCCTGAGTTGCTTACAGACACCAAGACTCTTCAACGAGTGCTCGAGCCACGTGACATCCACCATGTCATATGCTGCCTTTATGTCTAGGAACACCACAACAGCAATACAATCATTTACCCAGGCTTCCCTAATGCCGGACTCCAGATACATCATCGCATCCTGAGCACCCCTGTGCTTACAGAAGCTAAACTGGGCACTGACTAACTTCCCAGAGTCCTCAAGCTGCCACACAACTCTGTTGATGAGAATCCTCTCGTAAACTTTGCGAGGGCAGGAGAGAAGAGCAATGGGTCTGTAACTCTCAATGGCAGACCGTACCTTACCCCTACCCAAGACCGGGGAAAGGATAGAGAACAGCCACGATTGAGGAATCGGGGCCCCGTCATAAAGAGTCTGGTAGTAATTCAAAAGATCACTACGACCAGCAAGATCCAGGCCCTGCAATTCCGAATAAGATACACCGTCAATTCCCGTGGCACTATCTGGCTTACACGCGTGTAAAGCAGCCGACAATTCATCCATTTTTAAAGGCACTTGGCCGAGAACAAATATACTGTCAGCTGAAGGAGGTGGAGGGGGACCCTTAGGAGCCCCAAAGACTGTTGCAAAATTAGAGTTAAAGGCATTGGCCAGCCGGGCTCCACGCAAAACATCCCCAGTTCGGTCCAGTGAACAAGTTACGGCAATACGGGAATCTTGAGAGCGCACTAAAGCCCAGACTTTTGATATAGGAGTACCGAGAGAGACACGTTCGCGCAACCTGCGCCCAAAGGTTGCCTTTTCTTTGCGTAAAATAAACCTAGTTTCTTGCACAATTCCAATATACTCAAACCACCTGATATTGCACGATACCTAACGTATCGTTGCCAAGCCTTACGCCTATCACAAACTGCCTTACTACAAGTTGGTGTCCACCAGACAGGATCAAATCGTTTCTTAGTAGCGTGTCTGCGGGCGCGCCGCTTTGCCCTAAGCCATTTTGAGATCCAGTCAGCAAAAGCACATGAACTAATTCGCAGGTACCCGCCAGACAGACCTGATGGAGGGTCAATGGGGGTATGAGTTCTGGTGGACAGTGCCACAGGAAAGTGATCACTGCCCCTGAGATCAGACGAAGTACCAAAAGAAAACAGATACGCGATGACAGATGAGCAAAGAAAAAGATCCAGCACAGACTCCTGGTTGCACGCACCATACCGCTTGACGAAGGTGATGGAGCCGTTTTGGACCACCTCTAACCTGAAACGATTTAGGTTGTCCGCGATAATCCGCCCCCTAGTGTCACAGCGAGCACTGCCCCAAAGTGTGTGGTGTGCGTTGAAGTTTCCTCCCAGTACCACAAGGACCAGGGAGAGAGTCCACCCATGCCACCCACTCCGGCTCCGAAAACCTTCCAATCTCATGTATGGCCCCCAATGTGATCCAACGAGTTTCCCACCAAATTTGGAAAATGCAGGCATCAATACCTCTACACAATGGGTGTGGGGAAAAGGAATACGGAATTAAATCTCTAACAAACCCAAATACCAGATTGACCAGACCCTGCAAAACTGTGAAACCCCTTAAAAACTGGTGTAAACCCGCACGGAATTTTTGACTCCACAATGCCTATAACGTCAAAACCACTACACAGTTTCTCTATATCTTCAATTTTGTTGTTCGCCCCCCTGACATTCCACTCATAAAATTTGAAGATACGTTAGGTTAGGATACCCGAAGTCACGATAATGGAAAACCAAGCAGCAGTTCACCACAAAGTTCAACCAAGTTGGAGTCACCAAAGTATTCACACAAGTCGGAATCACCACACTTTTCATTGTTGCAGACTTCCGAAGACAACGCCATGGCCTCTCCATCCGCTGCCCAGTCAGCAGTTGTGCAGATCGTTGGTGTCGAAATCGAATCCTCTTTCAGCTCACAACACAAGACTACATGAAGTGAGACACCAGCCGTAGGGTCATTAGTCCCAGGAACAGTTTGGAAAATTTCAGCACTAGACATTGCCAGACCACTTTCTGTCTTCTCGCCAGAGTCCCCACTTACTAGGCTGCCCTGTGTACAGTCGTCTGGTGGTGTTGGGAGGAACTTGGACACGGCAGGCAGCAAATCTAATTGCATTTCACTAGTCTCTTCAGCAACTGACAACACGGAAAAACGATTGTTGCCATCGATAGCAACAACCTCCGTATGCAGGGGCGAACTGGCTAAAGACTGGGTAGTGCCAGATGTCTTCTTGCGTTTTGAGGCACGCAGTCGGGACCACTGGCCAGACTAACGATCCTTGCTTTGTTCTACTTCAGTCGGCAACTCTACCACATAATGTTCTGGGTTGGCCCTGGCAACAGTGGGTGGAGGTGGAGGGGCTAGATGACTGCAAAGAGCGGTACGAGGCATGAAGACATGACAGATACGACAGAAAATGTTAGGGCACAATTTCCGAATGTGCCCACGCTGGGTACATTTTAGGCACCGTGGAGGCCTGTTACCCACAACCAACAGAGCTTGCACACCTCTAACTTCAATAACGCCATGCACCTCATCAATAAGAACACTTTCTCTGAGGCGCAACACAACTGAAATGATGCCATTCCGGCAATGTCGGAGATCTTCGTCTTCGTGTAACTCGTGGACCAAGCTGACCACTTCACCATAGTTGAGAAGTGCCCTCTTGACCTCACTATCTGCAATGTCCAGGGGAAGCCAGTGAATTTTAATATGAATGGTTCTGTCATGCAGATCATGAACTGTGGCGAGACGGCCGCCTAACTTAAGTCAGCATGGCTCACGATCCGTTTTGCTTCCGGATCCGCAAATGACACATGAAAAGCATTATTAGCTCTGAGCCAGGCAATGCCTGTAACTCGCCTTAAGTCTAACACAGCTGCGATTGCCTGCTTGATGTCCGAAACGAAATACGGGCAACCACCCCTGTCGGCAATAATTACCAGAGATCTCTTCATCTCCACAATCGCCAGACTGCCCTTGTATAGGGACTTGAGCCAATTTAGATTCCTTGCCTCTTAATTCACGTTTTGCAGTGCCCTCTGCATCACACTCTTCATGACGATCAGTCAAAGTTGCTTCCGCATATGTGGATGGTCGTTGATTTCGCCCTGCTTCTTCTCCCTCCATTGGCTCTGACCCTCCGACCAAATTAGCCACGGTTTCCGGAGGCAGCCTTGAGTAAACTCCTCCCGAAACAGTCCCTCGTAGCCCATTGTTGGGCTCTGCATTGTTACTCAAAACTGCTGCTAAGCCTTCTCCCGGTTCTGACTCAGCCAATTTACCTCCTGTCACACCATAAAGTTGCAAATCCACCTCATCAATTCCAATCTCCGTGGCGAGCTTCTGTACTTCAACATATTCTTCGTCAGTTACAATCCCTCCATCAACCTCTCTTTTGGTCAAGATACCTTTTTTTTGAGAGCCAACAAAAAGCGCTTAACTGGATGCGCCATGTTGTTGTTCACGCAACAATGGCTGAACAGACAAAGTTCCCAATTGTCCCTGAAATGATGGTAGCATTGGGACACGAGTTATTCCTAAACTGTAGCAAATTTAAAGGTCAAACTAGGGTCCACGTCAGAGAATACGAAGAGAATCCAATCACCTTTGTGCCGACAGCAAACGGAGTTTGCTTTACAATGGAGGAGTGGTATCTGATGGTACCATTGTTTAATAGGTGGATGAGCGCGCTGTCTAGTACCAGACCTGCACAGATTCTCTACACTACACCTAGGTTTGGCGTTTCCTATTTCACTACGAGCAACGAAAGGCTTCTCAGTATTGTACTGATCAACAAAAAGAAGATGGATCTGACAGTTGCTCAGTTTAAAATAATCATAGAGTCTGTTAAACAGATCGAGGAGTGGGAACACGAATTGAACTAATGCGCACAAATGCCTGAATAATGCACAATGACGTTCTCGTGACTCGAACCCTGTCTTTAAATAGCGTATATGTTAACAATAGTGACGGTCACCCGACCTGAGCTAACTCTCGAATAACACATACACGCTAGTATAATGACGGTCACGTGACCCGTGCGTGTTCATTGGTAGTAGTATTATTGGTACTAATAATAATGA
>JAHWFP010077562.1:21574-50054 GCA_023313725.1 Lithobius niger
CTGTTTTCAAAACAACTAAGAACTATATCTCTCAACACACATTTTTTCTGGTTATTCAAGTCCAACCGAGATATAGGACAACTCAAGGTTCTAGCCGGGCAGCTAGGAGTCAATAAAGAGTTTTTAGTATCAGTTTATAAAGAAGCGACTCGTGAACTCGGCGATTTTTTGTTAATCGACGTACACCCTCTCAGTCCCGAGGTTATTAGGTTTCGTTCAAACATCTTTACATCCCCTATAATGGTGTACCAACCAAAATTAAGGCTAGTAAAATTAATATTAGATTTTGTTCCTTTGCTAGAAATTTTAAAATCAAAAAAGACTTCCAAACGAGTGAAGACGATTTTGCTACAGTGTCCAGAAATATGAGAAGTAGTGTGCTTAGCCTCATTAAATTTATTGGACGGTCGTGTACCTTTAACGGCTATTCAAAAAAGGACACTAAAAAATACAAGAAAGTGCTTTTGAAAGTGCTTTCAAAAAGAAAGTGCTTTCTTCAAAAAGCTGTTCGAAGAAAGACAAACATAAACACCTGAGGAAGAACCAAACCGGCGGTTTTCTCGGCGCGCTTTTGGGTCCCGTTTTAGGTCTTCTGGGTGGTTTAATAACTAAATAGAGAATGTACAAACGAATGCAGTTAGTGCCCGTAGACGTCACGACGCCGCTGCTGTCTACTAGGGACGACAGGTCCACCCCCCACCCCAGGTCGGCGTTCACCCAACCACTAAATAAACTGGACGATTCCATGAAGAGTATCCTGGGGGACCATTCACTCTCCAACTACGACAAGTCCAAGCTCTACACGCAAGCCCTTCAACGCTATTTGGACGTCGACAAGAAGTACGAAGACGACGCGTTGAAAGTGACGTTTGCCCTCCCTGCCCCCACTACCCCGCCGCCGGGTGGCGGCGCCAGCGGCTTGCCGCGTTTGCTGCACCCCCGGCCGGCACGGCCGGCCCCGGCAGCCGGCACTAGCGTCGTACCACAGCCCGTCGGATTCAAAGCTGACTTGAAAGCGATACCTAAAATATACAGGGGGCGAGTCAAACGCATGTTAAATAGCGGTAACATAGACTACAACGCCTTTGGACAGTTGGTGCACGAGGGAAAAGTGGTCAGGGGGTCGAACGTTGTTAATTTGATACACGGAGCGATCACCAAAAACAAGGCCGTTAGAAAAAAAGCTCACGCCGTTCCTGGTTGGCGATTTATTAAGGAATACGTTCCGTACCAAACCTCTTTGCGTCATTCTAACGTTTATAGACCCTCTCTCAGATCCACCCCCTCGGGTGTGTGGAATGTCAGCCAAGCGTCGGGAACGTCGAGCCGTGACGATCCGCCTTTAATCTATTTTGAAGACGACGAGGAGCTACTTTCTCCTGATAAAAAAAAAGAAAAGGAGGAAGACGGAAGCTTAGACTGCAGCAATCACTACCACTGATAGCAGCAGCATTTTAAAGTCCATTTACTACAACCCGAGCGATGAAGGCAGTCTGGGCGGCGTTAGTCGCCTGTATAGATCCGTCAGGGCTAAAGGTCATAAGATTACGTTGCGCGCTATCAAAAACTGGCTGAAAGGAGAACTGAGCAACACTTTATTCAGGCCTATTAAACGTAAATTCGAACGTAATAGGGTCAGAGTGGGCGGTCCGGGTCAAATTTGTGGTTTAGATCTCGCTGACGTCAGCAACTCAGCTCGTGAAAATGATAACGTGTATTTTTTATTAGTGGTGATAGACGTATTTAGCAAACAGTTGTTTGTTTTGCCTCTTAAAAATAAAGATGCAGGTTCAGTCAGTAGAGCTTTAACTAAATTATTTAACAGAGGGCCTGTTCCTTCCTCAGCTTGGAGCGATAAAGGAGGGGAATTTTTATGTAGACATGTAAATGACGTATTCAAAAGGTACAGTGTCCACCATTACGTCACCCAAAACAACGACTTAAAATGTATGGTGGCCGAGAGAGTAATCAGAAGCTTAAGGGGGCGCATAAGTGGTTTTCTGCACGCAAACAACACTAATCGTTACATAGATGCTTTACAAGATATAGCGCAGGGCTATAACCGGTCCTATCACAGGTCAATAAAAATGGTGCCTGTAGAAGTAAACGAGAGCATTAAAGGTGAGGTTTTTGTTAATTTGTACGGCGGTGGTGGTGGTGGTAGTGATGGTAGCTACAGGGTGGGGGAGCCCGTTAGGATGTGGTTGCGAAGTAGGGTGTTTGGTAAAGGATACACTCCGAATTGGACCGAGGAAATTGTTTACATTAAAAGTAAAAACCGTAAAGGTGAAATTCCCACCTACGTCGTTAGGGATTACAACAATAACCCTATTTTAGGCACCTGGTACAAAGAGTAGCTTCAGTCGGTAAGGGAGCCGGAGGTATATATGATCGAACGTGTGCTCAGAACTAGAAAACGTGGTAATTGCACAGAATATTTTGTGAAATGGTTACGTTTTTCGAACGATTTTAACTCTTGGACTAGTGACGTAGTAGACATTTAAAAAAAATTTCTGATGCTGGATTCTATCTGTGCCTGCTTTCCAATGCCTCTATGAGTTTATATCCTAATATACTTTACAAAAATATACCGTTCAATTGGCCGAGCCTATTCACCTGGATGGGCAGTACGAAGTAGCCTTGAGTGATATGACCTTTCCAAACAATTTTAACGTTACAACAGCTTCATATTAACCGTTGACGACTCTGCCAAGCTTATAAACCAAGATGAAAATGGGATTCCTATCGAGTTGAGTTGTGTAGTACCTGGAACTCAATACGGCACGCTGATTGATTTGGCAGACGATATTAATACCGAAATTAGAAAAAATAAACTCAAGTTGGGGCTTTTCATAGACGAGACGTACGGTTCCATAGCCCCGGGCCTGCGATTCGATACTCGTTACAAAACGTACAGCGTTAAGCAGTTAGAGTCTAAATTACCCAGAGGTAACATTTACCTGATTTTGTCTCCTAGTTTAGCCGATAAATTCGGATTCAAACCTGAAATATTTGACGAAATTTCTACCGTTTTAAACGCTACTGGACAGGTGCGTGAGTTTGAGAGTAGGCCTACCCACTCCTTGTGGGTTTACACCGACATTATTACGCCCCAATTCGTAGGTGACGTTAAAGCACCTTTATTGAGGATAGTCAGCGTTCAGGGAACGAAGGGGGAGGACACAAATGCCGTATTTTACAGACTGCATTATTGTCCTTTGTTAGGCACTACGCTACACAATATTAGCATAGATATTAGAACCGACAGCGGTGATCCCCTTCCTTTCGGATCTACAGGTAGAGTAGTTGTTAGTTTACATCTGAGGCCTATAAAGGGGTGAGCCTAACGGGGTACGTCATCATTACGTTATCATGAGGCATTCCTGTCCCTATACGGATTTTTACCAGATCCAGGCTGGTGGTGGAGTCCCTGTCTTCTCGGGACAGGTCCATCAAAAGGGACACGGATGGGGTCCTTGTTTTCATCACTGGGACGTGTGGCAATACCCTTCTTAAAAAGAATAGGTAGCTATTTTGGAAGAAAAGCACTCAGTACGGGTGTGGGGATAGAAGGTGACGTACTAGGTGGCATGAACCTCAAGGATTCAGCCAAACAAAGACTAAAAGAAACTGCTAGCAGCATAAAAATTGCAGGGTGGGAGGGGAGGACGATGCGGGGTGTAGTATGGCTCTGGGATTAAACGTAAACGTTTGAAGCAATAAAAAAAAAATAACAAGAAGAGAAGGATCAAGACAGTTTTAGATTAGGTTTCCTTTCGGTCGGTCGTCATTAGCCAGCCAGCCACAGCCATGAGTATCTTAAGCCCTTTTTCCTGTGAAAGTCTTCTGAGCCCATTAGACATTTTTTTCTGTACAGCCCACTCAACTCAGGATAAAAAAAACTTAATATGAGCAGGGTCGGCCGACCAGGTGATGGACTTTACCGTTGCAGGAAGCAACTCATACGTGGACCTCTCTCAAACGTTAATTTACGTCAAGGTGAAAGTGCTACAAGGTGACGGTGAAAACCTGACGGCCGCACAAACTCCTAACATAGGTTGTACGAACTTGTTACTCCAAGCTTTGTTTTCGCAGGTAGACGTGTTTTTGAACGGGAAGTTGGCCGGTAGCACCAACGATAATTACGGATTCAAAGCTTACATCCAGACTCATATCAGTTACTCTTCGGAGGTAAAGAAGACGCAGTTGTGCCTTTCAGGATGGGGAACCTCAGCCGAGAGGAGGGAACGTATAGCTGAAAGCGCCAGTGTAGAGTTACTGGGACGTATACACAACAACATTTGTATACAGCCTAGGTTGATTTTGAACAATACAGAAATCAAGTTTAGGTTCGTCCCCCATAAACCCAATTTTTATTTGTTTCTGACTGCCGCCGGTGCTACAGCCAACATCAACCCCATCATTACCTTCGAAGACGCGTCGTTGTTCGTCCGAAAGGTGACCCCGTCACCAGACATTTTAATTGCGCATGCCAAAGTTTTGAGTAGTGGGCCAGCTATGTATCCTTACAGGAAGACCGAGCTTCGAACCCACACGTTGATACAGGGAGTCAAGAGCGGACAGATCGATAACCCCTTTAACGGAAACGTTCCTTCCAGAGTGATTGTTTGCAAGACGTGCCATGCCTCCTATAATGGCATTTATGTGAACGATTCGTTTTACTTCGAAAACTTTGACCTCAATTCTATAACCCTATCCGTCGATGGAGAGATTTATAACGGCAAGCCGCTAACAATGAACTTTGATACCAATTGTTACGCGAATGCCTACATGTCGATCTTCCAAGGCCTAGGTATATCCTTTGACAATGTAGAAAACGGCATATCGTACTCTGACTTCAAGAGCGGACATTGTTTCTTCTGTTTCGACCTTACAGACGACAGGAACGTGTCTTTAGTGAAGAATGGTATAGTGAGAATAGAACTGGCATTTTCGGTTATTTTACCTCACGTTACCATGCTAACTCTGGGAGAACACGAAGCTATTCTCGAAATTGATGAAAAAAGAAACAGGCTGTCAACGGAATGAACACATCAGAAATCAACGCCATTTTGAGACCAAGGTGCACTACGTTTCTAGGCACCTTTCCTTCGAATCACGTGACCTCTCTACGCGGATAGTCCATCGTCAACCTCGACACCTGCGATCGACCTGGAAGCCACTGGGTCGCCCTTGGTCCCTGTGATTATTTTGACCCATATGACTTGCCACCCTTATCATATTCTGTCATTACTTATTTAAATACAAACTGTTCTAATAAATGGTGGTACAATGTAACTCAGTTTCAAGCATACAACACTAGCGTCTGTGGACATTACTGTATTTACTATATATTGATGAGATGTAGTAGACATTCACCTAATACGATTATCAAGGCTCTTAAAGCCGTTAAAAGTCCCGATCAGTTTGTATACAACTTTGTAAAGAAGCTATAACTGAATTGGTAATAAAACGTGCAGTAAATGCAACATGTTGTCTTTTTACTTTTTTTTAGTTCTGTACGCAAACACTAGGGGTTCTTGTTTATTTATTTTAGCTTGTTTTGTGAGCTATATAATCACGGGAGCTCTTCGTTTTATTCGTTTCTTTATTCTAGGTTAAACAAAATGATGCACCGTTGCGAAGAGTGTGACAAGACGTACACCACGGCACGTGTTTTGGCCGACCATCGTAGGACGGTTCTCACGACTAGGACTTTTGTTTGCGATGTCTGTGGCAGTTCATTTCCGACTGGAATTGTGCTCGAAGACACAAAAGACGTCACCTGATCACTTGTTCTACCTGCAGACTGACCTTCAACACCGATAACGAATTTCTGCAGCACAATGCCTCTACCCATTCTTCCCTTCCACAAGAATCTGTAGGTCCTCTGCAAGTGCGTGCATCCACCTTCAGGAACTATTTTCAATGTTACGTCTATGACCAACCCACGTCCTTAGTCGATTTTGACTCTTATTTCCAGTCCTTCCGTTTTTATCTGGAACAATTGTTCGCTATATTGCAAGGTCGTCACATGCAGTTTAAATTTCTACTCTGTTTGACTTTAATACTTGAGAAACCTGGAGTCGAAAAAGAGGTTATAAATATGTCCATTTACCTGTGTAGTGCAGCTTTAATCGTTCTAAAGCCTGAAGACATCCAGAGTCAAATTGATCTGGCTGTTTCTAAAATAATACACCAATTAGAGGTTTTCTATCGGTATGGGTCGGGCTGGATGGTGTCTAAGATAATACGTTGCAACGTTCACGTGGGCAAGTACACTCCTCACGTAGGGGGGTGTGGCATCGTATTATTAGACGACTACTTGAGAAATAAGAAAGCAGTAGTTAACGTGAAGTGTTTTAATAATAAATGCTTAATATGTTCAGTGCTAGCCGGATTACATCCAGCACCTCATAATTATTCCAGGGTCGAACATTATGCCAGGTACGAAAATACCCTGAATTTAACCGGAATTAGTTTCCCTACACCGGTATAGGAAATTCCGAGGTTCGAAGCTCAAAACAACGTAGCCATCTACCTGTACGGCTACGAAGACAAGAACATTTTCCCCATACATCTCAGTAAAAGAGAAAATTGTCCTGAGGTGAAGTTGCTTCTGGTTCAAGACCTGCACTATTGTTATATCAAGGACTTTAATCGTTTAACCCACTCTGACAATAGTAGACACGTATGCCAATACTGCATTTCGTCGTTTCGTAGTGTAGACAGGTTAAATGAACACCTGACTGTTTGTAGGTCTTATGCATGTCAACACACGGTCATGCCTGATTAACTAGAAATGTCATTTACCAGGTATGACCGTCATCCTTATGTTATGTATTGTGATTTTGAGGCAATATTACCTCCTGTAGACACGTGTCGACCGGACCCTACACATTCCTTTACTCTTAACACACAAGCCCACATCCCTTGTGGTTTTGCCTGTCATTATCGGACCTAATGGTGAGATTCATTCGAAAAGTGTTTACAGGGGTGAAGATTGCATTGAGACCTTTTTTAAGGCTATTGAAAACGAGTATGAGGTCATTAGGTACATTAAGTCACAATTTGTAGGAATGTCTTTATCCGATGACGAGTCCAAAAGCTTTAAAGAGCCAACTCATTGTTATATCTATGACAAACCGTTTGTAAACAAATTTGATCCTAATGTGCGCGATCATTGTCATCTGTCTGGAGTTTACAAAGGTGCAGCACACTCCAAGTGCAATCTGTATTATCAGTTTAAAGATGAATTTCCCATTGTAATACATAACTTGAAAACCTATGATCAGCATTTTTTGGTTAGAGTTTTGAAGTATTTCACTAAAGAAAATATTTCTGTAATCCCCCAGAACAGTGAGCGTTCCACTGCTCTTAATATAGGACCCTTCAAATGTATGGATTCTTTTTTGTTTTTGCCGTCGTCGCTAGGTAATTTAGTTGAAACGATAACTACATTTCCTGTATTAGAGGGTATATTTCCCGACTCTCACCAATTGTTGAAACGCAAAGGTGTCTACATGTACGAAGTTTGACGAAGTCCAGCTGCCCCCAAAGAAGCTTTGTTTTCTACCTTAACAAACAGTCACATTATGGATGAGGAGTATTCCTACACTCATACAGTCTGGGACACAACTGGTTGCGCTACAATAGGTTCCTACCATGATCTTTACATTTTAACAGATGTTGCGTTGCTAGCTGACTGCTTTGAGAACTTTAGAGATATTTGTATGAAACAGTATAGGCTCCTATGGGCGCCTTGTCACTTTACACCTTACCTGGACTGAGTTGGGACGCAGCCTTGAGAATGACAGGTGTAAGATTAGAGCTGTTGTCTAGTGTTGATATGTACAATTTGGTAAGTAAGGGAATACGAGGTGGCGTTTCAATTATCCCGAAAAGGTTTGCCAAAGCGAATAACCCGCTTTTATATGACTATGATCCATCCAAACCAATAACTTACATTATTTATTTAGATGCAACAAATTTGTATGGTTTTTGCCTGAGTAAGCCTTTGCCGTTTTCAGGTTTCAGGTGGCTCACGGCAGGGGAGCTCGAGTGTTTTGATGTAAAGAGTATACATAAAGACAGCACTAAGGGTTACCTGCTGCAGGTAGATCTTTCTTATCCTGATGTATTACACGATTCACATTCTGACTATCCTTTAACCCCCGAAAACATTGAGGTATCTCAAGAAATGCTGTCACCTTTTAACGTCCAGCTGGCTCCACCTTCAGTCACAACGTGTCGTAAACTAGTACCTCATTTGGGACACTTAAAGATTACATTTGTTATCAAAAAACCTAATCTATTATCTAGAACACGGGATGGTCTTAACGAAGGTTTCATAGGGGATCGAGTTTACGGAACGGGCGTGGCTTAAGCCATTCATTGACTTTAACACGAACAAAAGGAAGGAGGCCACAACAGAATTTGAGAGGAACTTCTACAAGCTGGCCGTTAATTCCATTTTTGGAAAATCCATGGAAAACGTACGCAAGCGTGTAAACATCAAATTAGCTGTTAATGAGAGAAAGGCGATGAAATTAATGAACTCGCCTTCCTTAGATTACTTTGATGTGCTAAGTCCCGACATGGTGCTTTTCAAGATGCACAAACTTAAAAGTTACCCTGGATCGACCCGTACCTGTTGGATGCTGTGTTTTGGAACAGTCCAAACTTGTAATGTACAGATTTTTTATGATTATATGAAAGACAGGTACGGAGATAGGTGTAGTCTCTTAATGACACACAGATTCACTGATGATGGAGGTAAAAACTCTGATATTTATGATGATATGAAGAGTGTGTTGCATTTGTTTGACATGAGTAACTACCCTGCAGACCATCCTTTGTATAGCGAACACAACAAAAAGATTGTAGGTACCTTTAAGGATGAGACTGCAGGCAAGCCTATTAACGAATTTATTGGGTTGAGGTCTAAAATGTACACCTTCGAGTGTGCTGGTAATGTTAGAAGGTGGGGAAAGGGATAAAAAAGAACGTATTGAACAATATTGTTACCTATAATGATTACCGTACTTGTGTGCCTGAACACAAAACCCATTCTTACAACCAGGCTTGTATTCGCAGTTTTCGACACGAGTTGTTTACCGTACTACAAAATAAAGTTGGACTGACATGTTTTGACGGAAAACTATTTGTATTGAACGACAATGTACATACACTTCCGTACTTCCACTATTCGACTAGACCTCCTCTGTAATTAATCATTGTTTATTTTTGTATATATTGTAAATAAAACCTATTGTACGTAGTTCCTTTTTTAATACAACAATAAAATTTGAGTTTTGTGTTGATGAATGTTGGTCCCATTGTTTTTTTTTACCTTAGTGTTTGGTTAGAATTAAACAGTAGTAATGATAATTATATGGACAATTAGCATTCTCCGAGAGGGGTTGTGACATCATTAGCCACCCTTTTCTCTGTGTAAAAGGACGCCATTTTGGGGCACGGCCATCTTGGACCAGAAGTGACGTCATTGTGATGTCATTACCCTCCACTGTGATGTTACTTCTACATGCGTAAGCGCTGTAGGATAACGTCACGTAAAGTCGTCTACAGTCATGACCGTCCCGGACCGGAAGTGAAGCCATAAGTGGGGGTTATGACGTCACAAGTGGGGGTTGTGACGACACTGGGGGCTCTAGACACCATTTTGGGGCTCGGCCATCTTGGATAGACCTCCTATGGGTGCCACCATCTTGGAGCGGAAGTGGCGTCATAAGTGGGGGTTATGACGTCATTACCCCCTGTGACGTCCCTTCCGTGTGAACCAGGGGCTATATTACACTACTCCTTGTTTCACGAATGCTTGCGTCATACTATTTCTGATTACACAAATTCTCGATGTATGTAATAGTGCGCGTGAAGTGCGCCCCTTCGGACGGCATTTCATACTGGAAAAGAATTGTATTGGGAAGGAGATAATTTTCGTTTGCTAATGTTCTGGTAGAAATCGGGTTTTCTTGTTGCTCTACCATCGTTGCTCGTTATGGCGTACTAACCACGGTTGTGAGTGGTGTTCTAATGTCTTTTTAATACCTACTTATTTTATTTTAAAAAAGGCGTTTGCGCAAGTTTTCGTTATGATTTTCTGAATCCCAACGACAAAATGAATCGATAGGAATCAAAAGGAATCGAATTACATCGATAGCGTTAAAAAGGTGCTGTTCTATACAATTACTGTTTCCTCCAGCTGTGTACAAGTGCGTGCGACCTAAAATAACGCTTGTAAGCAAAAGTCTGTCCACACTCGACACATTTAAATAGCATCTAAACACTATGCGTGCAGAGATAAACCACTCTTCTTTTCAAATTCCTTTCCAAATTCAGCACATTTAAACGATTTCTTTTCGCAGCCTATCATGTTAAATAAAACTTGTTCATAAAAGCCTTTCCACACTCGCCACATTCAATCGGTTACCTTCTTAATATGTGCAAGTACGTGCTTCATAAAATTAGACTCGAGCATAAACGCCTTTCACGCTTATCACATTCAATGATTTCTGTTCGTACAAGTAGAAGGTATTCTAAACGAAACAAATTTCCCAGTTCTGCAGCAGCCGAAACCGTCATGTTTAACATTTGTGATTTTCAGTCTTTGCAACTTTAGTGATGGTGACGTTCATGCTCAGTACACAAAACCCATCCAGAATAGTTACGTCCATTAATGATATCCTGAAAAATCTTCAAAACATAGCGGATCAGTTTACTTGGTATAAAGCAAACTTTGTCACAATTCTCCTTCTGAGAAAATTTCAAGCATATCTGGAGCAACGACGCAAATGGCAATCATGTGAATGTAGCTCAAGCTGGAATGGTCAGCGGCACCAGAAAGAGTTTGATAATATGTTAACGTGCGATCGGAGTTTTTTTGACTCAGACTTAAAAAATCTAATATGTGCCAAGAAAAATAACCATGCCGGTGCTCCCGAGAACCCCTCTATTAACTTTTATGTGGCTTAAGTACGTGACATTACCCAAAGAAGAGCACATGGACTGTTTCTAACCTTGTGGGACTCCACTAAATACTGGCATGACGAGGATGTTGACACGCTAACAATCAGATAAATTGATATCTGTGGGGGAAACTTTACAGTCCTGTATCCACCAATATCAAACTGAGTTAAGTGGTTAACAAAACTTGCCATAGAAACGAGTCAAGATCCTCTTCAAAAATCAAGCAGGACTATTACAACATTATTTCAAGTTTCTAGAGTGGTAGTCCAAACAGAATGTTATTTGACAGTGCTTGACATTCCAATTAGGAAACCAAATCGAAATCAGGCAATACGGTATGTTATGTATTTTAAGATACCTCAAGAAATTCGACTAATTATGCATTTCAAGATTCTGCACATATCACATTTGTTCGATAATTTTCTGGGAGTAGAGCATTAATCCCATTCACTTATGAAAGTGTTTTAACACCAAAGCAGAATTTCGGCTCTAATATCATTGCATTCGTTTATGTGGTCCACAAAATGTAGGCTACAATTTTCTCAGAATTAACTCTGAAATGGTGTTATTCAAATTTAAGAATTATTAGATATTTTGGCACGTATCCATACTGTTATATGCCTCAACTTAATGCCTCTTCCGGCAATTATTATCGATGTTCCAGGTCAAATATTTTTATGTGTTGTATGTAGTAATATGCCATAAGGTACCCTTTGAACCTCCTACCGACTGACACGTCGTTTACCGCAGTGGTACGCGAGGGGCGGTAAACACGTATTCTAGTGTGCAGTATTCTGTTTGGCGGTATGGAGTAGATCTCAATAAGTAAGAGGGCAGAGTGTGGTTCGGTACCCTACGGCCTCTTCTATGAGATGGTTACAAGCTTGAATACTGCACAGGCATGCACCCAGCACGCCAGAGGTCCATGGAACAGGTGGAAACGGTACTATGATAAATTATAAACTGTTTGCGTATGGATTGAAGAGCAGTATTTATCTCTCCCAACTTTTGATTTATTTTGACCCAACAGGACAGAATTGGCAAAGAAGGTACAGTCGGAGTTCTATACTCGTACGGCAGAAGATGATGTTTGCCCCTGCGTTGTCAGCTCCTGGGTTGGAAAGGTTTTCTCCGGATTATTGTCACGGTGTCATTCATGGAGTTGTGAGCCTTAATCAGCATTATCAGCCTAATCGTTGAAACTCCTTACAAACGGAAATAATGATAATCTGGTCGTAGGCTATACTTAAGACGTTGAAGGAATAAGCATCCTTGGTTAAATTTAAGAGCATAAACTGTGGTGTTAATCTCTTGTCTAATCCATAGAATAGAAATGGCGGATGGCATCCATGTTTGTTTTTTCTGCTTCTAAAGAGGTGGGCAGAAGTCATAAAAAGTAAGTCCAACCGTTACGATTGCTGAGCTCGGAAAAAAAAGTAAACAAAAACGAATCCAACAGTTGGGAGTGACAACGCAAGTGTGACAATATCTCCGCCCATGCGGCATTGAGAAAGTTTTAAGGTCTAACAATATAGATGTCGAGTATTGTTGGGCTTACAGCTTGTATGGTCTGGGGTTTAACAATAGACGTGGTTGAAGTAAAATACAAGAATTGTTACAACAACAGGACTATGTGATTAACATTGTCTTACTCAAGTATTGTAAAATCTACTTAGGTTGTATTTTCCTCGGCCGAGGGATTAGTGTTAAATCAGGTAATATGATCGTAGTATTATTTACAAAGTTTGCTTATTTGCAGGTTATTAGTAATATGTAAATGTAGGTTTTACAGCTTTTGCTTTTGAGTTTTATGGCCCGAGTAAGCTTTAAAGGTGGGAGAGGGAGGAGGTCTTTGGCAAGTGTCACGTTCATGTCGATATCACCAGAAAGGGGTTTGGAGGACGTGACACTGTGACAGTCCCCCCCCCTCCCTCGACAGGGGGTGCGAGGGACATCGGGGGTCAAAAGCGGGGAGATAAAAAAGCAACAGGGATGCAAGCAAGAAAGACAAGAAAGGTAAGAAACTTAACTCAACAAGCAGTTTAAAAAGACAAGATCACGGGGAAACATCCTGAGGTGGCAAGCCGAGGAGGTGGCGCGAGCGACGAACAGGGGACGATGACGGTAAAGGGGTAGAATGCGGGCGAGCCAGACGGGGGACCCGCCGAGAGGAGACCAGGCCGTTACGGCGCCTGGTAAGGCGAGACGAACTGGAGGACGCAGAAGACCGAGAGGAGCGAGCAGAGGGTGGCCTGGAAGAAGCAACAGATATGGGGGACGAAGCAACAGAGATGGGGGAAAGGCGCGAGGAAACCAGCGACGGAGGAGGGGTCGTCGAGGGGGAAGGAGGAGGGGGAGAGGGAGGTGGAGGGGCAGGTAGGGTGCCCCCTAGTATGGAGGACGCGGAGGAAGAGGAATCGGGAGAAGGGGAGGCAGGAGGGGCAAAGTAGGTGGAAGCATTCACGTCCTCCAAAAAACGGACGTCCGTAGACAGGACAAGGAGAGAGGTGTGAGGGTCAAACAGTTTGTACGCCCTTCGGTCAGGGTCATGGCCTACATAAATCATAGGGGTAGCAGTAGGGCTAAGTCGACCATCCCGTAGGAGGGGGTGAACGAAAACGTAGGCTAAGCATCCAAAACGTTTAGTAACATTGGCTCGGGGGACGTGACCGGACCATAATTGGTACGGGGAGACTTCACCGGGGATCGCGGAGGAGCACAAAATGTTGTGTAAAAGGATGGCCTCGAGAGAAGCAAAGCCCCAAAAAAGGCTCCGGTAAGTCAGCGTCGACGAGTAACGACCTCACAATCGTCTTAACGGCCAAATTTGCTCGCTCGGATAGGCTATTCTGTTCCGGGCAACGAGGTGTGACAACCGTGTGCGCGGTACCATTAAGGGAAAGAAATTGTTGGAGGCGATGAGTCTGATATATAAGGGCCTCGTCGGTAACGAGACGGGCTAGACGCTGACCCGTTTCGACCTGACGACGAGTAATCTCACCAATAAGGATATCGGAGATGAAAGACTTAGCGGAGACAACATGACCAAAGAAGCACCTGGTTCCTATGTCCACAATGAGGAAAAGGACAGTTCCCCCACCAAGGGCTTCCTCACAGCTCACGTAGCATTCGTTGGCACTCCAACAAGTAAGTGGGGGGAGGAGAGGCCTGTTAAGGACTGCAGGGTGGCTCCCTCGCTGCATCTTAGTGCGTATATAGATATCGCAATGGAGAGAGGGCTTACCAACCAGTCGGGGAGTAATAAGAGTACCCTTGGACACCATACGACGTAGGAGGCATGACCCATGCGGCGTGGAGCATATCGGTATTGAGGACACCAGCTGCGTGTGATGGAGTAGGATGGTCTGGGGGACAGCCTGTTTGGAACTATGCTCCAATGAGAATAAGGGTCGTGAAGGTTTAGGGCCTTGACTTACATCAACCCAATCATCATCTGGCATCAACTCCCCCCCACAGGGTAAGACTAGTGGTTTGAAGGTTTGAGGGGTTATGAGCTCTAATGGGGGGTTTTGAACGTGGTTGAGGTACTCGTCAGGATGGGTAGTTTGCGGTTCATAGGCAAGGCAGAAGCGTTTAAAGGGACATTTGTATTCATGGGTACATGGATATTTGAAACTGTGCCTAAAGGCTCATTTATATTTATGGGCTCCACTACATTCATAGATGTAACTGTGCTCAAGGGAGCATTTGTATTCTGTTCATGCGGGGGTGTTTGCAACTCAAACTCAACACTTGACACGATTTGTTTGGGTATAGTCTCCTTTCGAGGTAGGGGGTGGTCGACTTCTTGTGTCCTGGGCAATCCAAAAACAATATTTGTTTTGGCCTGGAGCCGTGCTTCCCTTAACTCTCGGGATACCGTATCACCATAAATATCATAAGTGGTATCAACCCTTAAAGGTACATCAAACAAATGCATATTTCGATGTCCAAACATGATCAAAGTATGTGGGGGTTTAGCTTGTCTTACATAGACACCTTTGTCTCTTAAATTAAAGTTTAGCTCGGTATTAATCATCTTAGAGGCTGATAGCAAGTTTTGAGATGCAGTTGGCAGCTCGACGACGTTGCGTAGGATTGTTGAATCTTTTAAGAGGTTACCGAAACGATCGTAACCGGTTACTTTCAAGTCTCCAATTAAAATCCCATATGCGCAGATGCCGTCAGAAGCCAACTGTATTTTAACTCTAGGGCATTTATCTCTATCAATTAACTTATAAGATTTTTTGGTTAGGTTTACCGTAGCACCGGAATCGTGTAAATAATTTTCCTTTGAAAAAGGTACTGCTACGTTGCTAGGCCTTAAATCTAGAGTGTTCAATACAACCTGATCTGGTGGCTGTATCGTCGCCGAATTTCGATAAACACTCTAAGTTGAGTCTACCTCTAGGCCAAAGGCCTGGTGTTGCTGGCAAAGGAATGCAACCGTTTCTGCATTTGGGTTCATTGTTAGTCGGCTTTGTTGTTGTCGGCCCATATCTTCTGCACTGACACAGTCCAGATTGCGACTTGGTTGCTGTGGTGGTGTTCTTTGGGTGCGGGCACCTCCAGAATTTCGTGATCGTTGGTAATTGAAGTTGGGGTCATTTTCTTCACGTGCGAGGAGTGTGCGCGTGCCGCACGTTCTGCAAATATGCCCGAATCCGAAACATTTCAAACATCGTGGCCCCAGGGGGCGTTGTGAAGGGTCTATGGCGTCACAGTTGTAGAAATCGTGATGTGGACTTCGACAAAATAGACACGATGTTGGACGTCGCCTGTGCTGAGGGCGTCTAAGTTGGTTGTTGGTCGCTCGCCGATTTCGATCAGGTTGTGCATTAAACTGTTGTGTTTGATACACTTCTTGAGGTTGTTGATAGGAGTTGTTATAGAAGTAACGTGTGTCTTGCGGCCAATCTGCTTGGGCGTGTTGGTAAGTAGACCGAGTTAAGTTAGGCAATAAGATTTTATCATCGTGGCCTGTACGCCTAAGTAGTTGTGGGTTTTCTTGCAGGTATGCTTGGGCTTGTGCTATTACAGCAGGAGGAAGCACGAATGTCGGTACGTCTGTGTTAGTATATTGCAGGCTGTCTATTAATTCGGACTGTAACAGGGCAAACGTTAAGGGTCGGCCTGCTCTGAGAAGTGTTTCTCTTGTTACGTTGAGGTTAGGTTGGTGAATGCCCCTCAAGGCCCATACGCAAGCTTCATTTTCCGTCAGTGGGTAATCTGTCGCTACAATTTCCGCCATTAAAGCACGGACTCTACTTACATAGGTTGCCACGTCTTCGTGATTTGCCATACTCACTGACATAAGTTCTCCGAGTTTTTTCATCTGCTGGAAAGGGTCTACTCTTGCGTAATCCGCATTCAGTTGGTCCCAAATCTGCTTCGCTGTTTGTTGGGTTTGGAAGTGGACTATGATGGATGGAGCAACTGTTCGCATTAACATGAGTTTACACTCGGCGTTTTTCCTTTGCCACTTGGCTATTTCGTCAGGTTGTGCCTGTTCAGGATTCGGCCTTGGGTTTGTCAGAATGTCTGGTTCCCACGTCTTCTCTTCTGCCAGACATTGGAAAAAGGTTTTCCAGATTCTAAAGGTCTCAAAACCAGTTAGCATGGGGATTCCCTTATAATTATGTTGTGGCAGTGGATTCTGGCGATTGCCCCTCAATTGCGGGATCGGCTTTCCGTGGTGACCCCATAGTTGTGCCATGTTGTCCGTATGTAACCTTCCCTGGCGTTTTTGGATCTCAGTTGTGAGTGCAAGAGGAAATCATCTTCAGTCGTGTACCTTTTACGATGCTATCTCTTCTGGTAATAATTTCCGCCATTAATACTTTGCTTTGGTGCTCCGAGTTGGCTAAAGTGTTGCGGACTTTATCAAAGTTGCTTGATGAGATACCATTTATGCCACCTTTTCTATCCAGCCGATGCTACCATTTGACACGTCGTTTACCGCAGTGGTACGCGAGGGGTGGTAAACACGTGTTCTAGTGTGCAGTATTCTGTTTGGCGGTATGGAGTAGATCTCAATAAGTAGGAGGGCAGAAAGTGGTTCGGTACCGTACGGCCTCTTCTATAAGACGGTTACAAGCTTGAATACTGCACAGGCGTGCACCCAGCACGCCAGAGGTCCAAGGAACAGGTGGAAACGGTACTACGATAAATTATAAACTGTCTGCGTTTGCGTATGGATTGAAGGGCAGTATTTATATCTCTCCCAACTTTTGATTTATTTTGACCCAACAGGACAGAATTGGCAAAGAAAGTACAGTTGGAGTTCTATACTTGTACGGCAGAAGATGATGTTTGCCCCTGCGTTGTCAGCTCCTGGGTTGGAAAGGTTTTCTCCGGATTATTGTCACGGTGTCATTCATGGAGTTGTGAGCTTTAATCAGCACAATCGTTGAAACTCCTTACAAACGGAAATAATGATAATCTGGTCGTAGGCTATACTTAAGACGTTGAAGGAATAAGCATCCTTGGTTAAGTTCAAGAGCATGAACTGTGGTGTTAATCTCTTGTCTAATCCATAGAATAGAAATGGCGGATGGCATCCATGTTGGGAGCGACAACGCAAGTGTGACAATATCTCCGCCCATGCGGTATTGAGAAAGTTTAAGGTCTAACAATATAGATGTCGAGTATCGTTGGGCTTACAGCTTGTATGGTCTGGGGTTTAACAATAGACGTGGTTGAAGTAAAATACAAGAATTGTTACAACAACAGGACTACGTGATTAACATTGTCTTACTCAAGTATTGTAAAATCTACTTAGGTTGTATTTTCCTCGGCCGAGAGATTGGTATTAAATCAGGTAATATGATCCTACTATTATTTACAAAGTTTGCTTATTTGCAGGTTATTAGTAATATGTAAATGTAGGTTTTACAGCTTTTGCTTAACTCCAGAGTTAAGCCCGAGTAAGCTTTAAAGGTGGGAGAGGGAGGAAGTCTTTGGCAAGTGTCACGTTCATGTCGATATCACCAGAAAGGGGTTTTTAAGGAGCCCTTACATGACACTGTGACACCGACTTTAAATTCAAATCCAGCAGTCAAAAGAATATGTAAACAAATATGGCTAATTTTCACAAAAACCTCAAACTTTGCATCACCTCTGAACAATTTTTTTAAGAATTTTTTTTGCTTTTGGAAGTGTGATAAGGCAGCCAACAGCCAACTTTTCCACATCCTGCCGAATTGGAATTTAAATTTTGTAGTCAACAGAAAATGTTGATATATATGGCTTTTAAAAAAAAGTAAACTTTAGGCCCCTTGGGGCACCTCTAAAAAAATTTTAAGAATTTTTTTACTTTTAAGGGTGTGATAAGGCAACAATAGAATACTTTTACTCACCCTGCTGATTTGGAATTTAAATTTTATAGTCAACCGAAAATTTTGACAAATATGGCTAATTAACATAAAAATCGTAAACTTTGAGGCCCTGGGGGCACTTCTGAAATTGTTTGTTGCATTTTTTTTTGCTTTTGGGAGAGCGATAAAGAGACCAAAACACAAGTTTTCTGCCCCCTACCGATTTGAAATTAAAAAAAAATTTTCACTCCACCCTAATGCACATGGCAATAATCATTATTTTCATGTCTAATTAAATTGATCCCTAATTAAATTCATTCTTAATAAAAATTCTTGCTAAAGTCATGTCTGAGGAAATTCATGTTATTGCATGGTAGCATTTCTAGTTATACACTAATTGTAGTGTGGAAGGGTTTTGGTGCAATAGTCATGTGTTTCTGGTCGAAAGGGCGAGACTTAGGCATTCATCTTTGCAGGAATTCTGGGACTAAGTCACATTCTTTTCTGGTGGTAACTGCCCAAAACACAACTTACAGCATTAACAATGCAATACGTCGATCTGCCATGAGCTGTATACTTTATATTTACTTTACAATACATTTGTTGAACTAGACAAGAATACATCAACCGCTTGTGTAACGTTTTTGAGATGTAATTAATTTCTTTAAGTGTCAGCAGCACAGGTACGTTACAGTAAAATTTTTAGGCATTCCCTCACTGTTTGCAGTGATTCAGGTGCTAAGACATGATTTTCAGAGGTCAATAATTGTTAAGAACTTTACAGGTTATAGAGGAGAATTTGACTTAAGCAATTACCAAGTAGTTAAAAATTTCTCCCTTCCAACTTAAACTGTCATCCCGGGATCTGAACACTCCTCCTAGAGCTAACACAGCACCATTCCCATATCCCATTCATCCTTTATCCCAAACTCATTAAGTTATTACATACCTTCAGGCAAAAACACTGTCTTGGAAAAATCTATAGCAATTATTATTTACAATATTTCAATTCACTTTCGGTGACATCACATCAGAGTAAGTAAGCATACAGACAGCTGGCCACCATTTGGTGAATGTATTCTGCCATTTTTCAAGTTTGTCAAGGTGAAAGGAATAACAGAGGAGACAAACTTGTGAAAAGTAGTCAAGGAAAGGACTAATGAAAGTTTTAAACAGCATGCAAAAAGGTGGAAATCAAGGTAGGGGAAATTTTTTCATACTTAGTGAGTTTTATGGAAAGTGACATTATCAATATGTTTATCAAATTTAAATTTATTGTCAATGACAACACCAAGATCTCAGTGATGAGAGAAAAGCTCTATCTTCATGCCAGAGAGATGATATTTGTTCTGGCTGTTGTATAGCGAAAGTGGTGAACTTTGCACTTTTCAGGATTTAAAGAACGTTTGTTAATTTTAGCCCAATTATAAACAAAGTTGAGCTGAGTTGAAGAAAGTAGCCATTAGCATATTCAAGCAGTTTTTACCTACAGTTTGGTAGGCAGGTCATACATGCACATATTAAAGAAAAGAGGTCCAAGAACCGAATCCTGCAGAACTCCAGAGCTGACAGAGAGCCAGAAGGCAAAAGCTTTTCTAAACTGTACGTGTTGTTTCGTAGAGTACGAATTCAAGTATGATTGGATCCAGGAGTTTCCAAACCCTAACGACAGCAGCTTACTGATGAGGATGTTGTTAGTAGTGGTAAAGTGCAAGGCCCACTGGGAGCTTGCCCCATACGGGGTTTTGAACTACAACAGTGGGTCTGGACTTCTGGAAGTCATAGCCGACTTCCAGTTCCTGTCACTTGACTGCTGATGTGATTTCCCATAACAGAAAATCCAATTCCCATTTCGAATTCCAAAAAATGCTGCATTCGGTTTTCATTTTAGTAAAAAATAAAAAAAATCAAGTGTCAGTTTCGAATGCCAGCAATAGGACACCTACTACGTGTGTATAATGAACTCCCCCACACTCTCATTACAATTCAAAATGACGTTTCACTCATAAGAAAATAGGGAATAACATTGTACCAAATGTTACACATAATTAAATAGACTCCTTAGAGGTCAGGATGTGTAGATTACAAGCACAGAAACATATTTTAAGCTATCTTAGGGCCGTTCGGTGGGTTATAGGTGCACCTCGTTTTGAAGTTTTCTTATCGATATTTTCGTGCAAAAACTCGTTCGTATATCAATGTTTTTTTGCTCGTCAGTTTTATTAAGTGTGGGAAGAGCAAAGGCGTACTGAGTTACTTGCTATTGGGCATGAATAGGGCAGAGCGATGGTACGGTCACTCCACGGGCCTCCATACAGAGAAACCGATAGTTCAGCAAGACAATCAACACCTTTGTCTAAACAGAGGTCCGGTCTATGATCGTTTAAGCATAAAGTTTCCGTATGCCTATACTTTTCGTATTTGCTAATGTACCAAAGGAATTCAAAGTAGGTTTAAACTGCATTTATTCGTGTTAGAGGCTTGGCCTCCCTCTCCAGCACATTACTGCTTTCTCATTGTATCCTAGTCCAGGCACAAAACATAAACGGAAGTTTTGCATTTAAAATTCCTGGTGTATAAACAACGTCCATAACAAGGACAAACTACGCATAGCTACCTTTAAGGATCAACCAGGAATTCTTTGCAGTAGGCTTTGTTAGGCCTTGTCAATGGCGGCCAAAAGAAGCTGTAACGTTATGTAAAGGTGACGTCCCTATTGGAAATCATTATGTAAAAATTCTACTGGACCAGTATGTCCAGTAGGAAATTTCAACTGGACCAATACCACCAGTAGGTATTTTCAAATGGACCAATACCACCAGTAGGTATTTTCAAATGGACCAATACAACCAGTAGATATTTTCAACTGGACCATTACCTCCAGTAGATAATTCAACTGGACCTGTAACCAATAGACCAGTAACACCAATGTATGTGCAACGGGACCAGTAACACCAATAGCTAATTTCAACTGGACCAATACTCCTGTAGGTATTTTGAACTGGACCAGTAACCAACAGCAGTATCTTTTCAACTGGACCTTTAACTCCTGTAAGAAATAATTTGTCTACTGGTGAATTGGTTAACTGGATCAATACAACCAGTTGTTTTTTTCCAACTAGATCAATACCTCCAGTAGATATATTGAACTGGACCAATAACCAACAGTAGAGTCCTTTAAATTGGACCAGCAACTCCGGTAAGAACGTTTTGCCTACTTGTGAACTGTTTAACCGGACCAACACACCCAGTAGATAGTTTCTATTGGACCAATACGTCCAATAGATATTTTAAACTAGACCAGTAACCAACAGTGGAATACATTCAACTGGACCAGTAATGCCAGTAGAGAATAGTTCATCAACTGGTTAAGTAGTTACACGAACCAATAACTCCAACTGGATTTTTTTTCATACTGGACCAATACCTCCAGGATGTTATCAGTTGGAGAGTAGCAACAGTAAACAGCCTTTAACTGAACCGGTAATCATCAGTAAACTATCATTAGTTGGGTAAGTAACTCCAATAGGGAACAAGTTCGAAAGTTCAGGAAGTACAGTAAGTTTGTGCCGAGTAATTTGGTGGCTGTGATGGCAGGGCTAAAGCAAGCTAAGCAGGACGGCTGCACGTAAGCCATTTTGCATTTTTGTACTTGTATTCCTTGGCATGCCTTTCCTCCATGTGAAACACAACCTGTTGAATTCAACATTAACATACACACTGCACATTCCTCCGAGAATAAAAGGGCATGCTAAAGTATTTTTATTCTGGAGACCATTTTTTGGGGGGCTTATCAGTCACTTTTTTTGCCCTTATTTATCGTTTTCTGCAGCTTTCTTGTCCTTCTTCTTGCCGTTTTTAGCCTGCATTTCATCAATTCAGAAAAGCAAAGTGGGGCATATTTTTACAAAAAGAGCTAGAAGGGCGAATTTTCCGGAAAGCCGCCCCCCTCCCCACCTCCTGTGCATGCTACTGGTACTCTACGATCTGTAATTAAATCCCGAAACCGAGTAGGTTCTGTTTGTGCAGCATTAAACCACTTTAAGTAAATAAAGAAATGCATGTGTAGATATCAACGAGCACTGCATGGTGAGCATAAAAACGAAAAATTTGTGGCTTTGATTGACTTTTTGCGCAGTTTGGGTGGAAAGCTACAGCTTGTGGCAAATTCTACCTAAACAGTAGTGGCACACGTACATATCGTCCGAGATTTGGTGTGTCGTGAGTGTTTTTCTAATTGCTTTTTTTCTTCAGAAATGTGGTGCACAGTGAATAGAGTCCGCATCATTATTTTATTGCATTGCTCTTCAGTGAGCATTTGTGAAATATTATCACAGAAGTAAAGCAACTCTAACAATTCATCAAATATTTTGAAAAACTCATACGGAAAATTAACTTTACAAAAGAATTCGTAGGAAAATCAAGTGTAACTTATATTCCCATCTTATTAGCCCTAGCTTGTAATTTGCACCTGAACCATTCAGGAGTGCAATATACTCCATTCAGTAAAAGATTTCAAAATCGAAGTCATAAGAAATAACTGGGCTTGCTGGCCTAGTAGCTATTCTTACTATGTCAACTCGCAGGTTTTACTGGACCAGTAGGCTGGGTTAGTTATTGGACCAGTAAGCTCGTCTTACAGGACCAGTAACAAAAGCTTGCAGGTCTGATAAGAATTTTATATTAAAGCAATTCATAAATTAGTTATACATTTTAATAGCATAATGAAAGGTTCTCTAGTTGCTAAACAATTAAAACAAACTCAGGCATTACATAACTTTAGAAGAAATCAGTAAAATAGAAATCCTAGGCCATAACTTTAATGCAAAAGATTTTATGTGTATATAAGGCTGATCACCACCCTCCAAAATTGTCAATACAGCAACAGTTAGAGCTATGGAAGGCAGGTAAGTAATAGTGGTAGGTCTAGTGTTAGTAGCTACGTTGTAACCATGTACATAGGAATATTTCAGGAAAGGCATAATCAATTGTAATGACATTTACTAATAGTGTAGCATACGTAGGTGCTATTTTTTCTAGAGAAGCCTACTGGTCCAGTAATATAGTTTTACTGAACCAGTACAAGTTTATCACTGGTCCTGTACACCTTGGATATTGGTCCAGTAAGAAGATCCTACTAGTCCAGTGCACAATTGTGATTGGACCAGTAATAATTTTCTACTGGTCCTAGCTACAGGAACAGTATTAATACCCTACTGATCCAGTATTCCATAAACCAGTAAGTAGTACTGTTCCAGTAGGAAAATTAGTACTGGTCCAGTAAAAAATTTCCAGTAGGATTTCCAATAGGAGTATCTCAGGCCAAAAAGAATTCGATAATGCAGATGATATAACGAGAGAATAAAGCTGTTGAGATTGCTGGTACAACGAGGAGTGCATTGGTCTGATAAATGACATTTGCATACAGTAAAGTAGTTCGCTCAACAAAGCAATGAGACAATTACATACAAGTGAGCTTCAACAATAGTATGGCGTTTTAACGTAGGTGCTTCGGCCGAAGGCCTTACATTGTTATAGCATCAAAGGCTGATTTTGGAGCTCGATTTACGTAATCAAGCTCATATATGCTAGCAAGCGAAGTCGGCGTGGTATGACTCCGCATCACCCAAGACATGACCACCTACAGTAAAGGCCGTATCATCTTTACCTTCCACAACGATCCGCTAGAAGGCGAAACAAATACCTACACGACAAGTTTGCCAAGTGGCATCATCGGTTGGCAGAATTTGGCACCCTCATCGGTTAATTTGAAATTTCGCCGATTGGTGTGTAGATGGCAGCACCTAGCAAACTTGCGCTTGCTTCTATGTCAATTGTTGATTTTAGTTGCCTTTTTTGGTCTGATACGATACGGCCTTTAATGTAGGTGGCTTTTCCAAGACCGCGTTTCCTAAATAAATTGGACTGCGCGTGAGCCAACTCTGACGTCAGTTGTGTTCTTTGTTGCGTCATGTATTTGTTATCTCTAATATCAAGATGCCTGTCGTTGTCGATCCGACTCTGGACCATACTTATTATGAAACGTAAGTTGGACTAAAAATTGTATTCGAGTGTATTATGCTACAATTAGCAATGTGGAATTTACGTTAGGATCAACATTTATCCTTTATCCTTTTTTAACAAGTTTTTCAAGATCTGAGGAACCTTAAAAACAAAAAAAAGGTAAGAAAGATTAAAATCCTTGCCGGGCGGGGTCGGAAGGGAACCTTATATTTTTTTTCGGAAACAGTTCCGATAGGCGGGTTGTAATTGTCGATTTCGTGCAAGATTTTAATAAAGAAATACATAAACTGCTTATGCAAAAAATTGCAACATTATTATTTTCATAGATGAAAGACAAAGCTCTCTATTGGGTGGTTCCGATAGGTGGGTTGTTATTGTCTGTTTCGTGTGGTTTTGTGTGGTTTTGTTGTTATTGTCAGTGTCAGTTAGGTTAGGTAAGTTTGGAGTTTTGCATTTCATAATGAGGTAGTTAACTGGTTGGGGTTTGACATTTCATACCGGGGCAGTTAATTGGTTAGGTTATGTTAATGATGATTTAACGAGTTTCCGCAATTTGGAACCAATTTGTAGTACCTTCCGTGAAAATTAATGGTAGGTTTTTTCTTTTTTTTTTTTGAATTTCGGGTCATGTGCGTAAAGGGAACATGGGAAGAAAACGGGCCCTCGTCTGATTTTTTTAATGGACTAAGAATTACCTGGTGAGTAATGTTTTCCTCTTCCATTTTTGGGGGAAAACGCACTGTTTGGCCGAGGTTAAGGTCCAAAGTTAGCACTGCCCTGCACCAGAAAGCATGAAACTGGGCGAAAGTCCGGCGAGTGAAACGCCAAACCCCAACCAGTTCATTACCTCAAGTGAAATGCCGAAGCCAGTTCCTAACCTAACCGATAATAACAACACAACCACACGAAACTGACAATAACAACCCACCTATCTGAACTCTTTATGGGAACAAATATCAGCTGAGAACACGGCATTTCGTCCATCAGCGCAAAGAGTGCAGCTTTCAATAATTTCTGACGGCCAAACGAAGCCTTTGCCCCAAACATTTTATGGGAAAATGTTGTTCAATTGATCATTTTACGTCATTCTAGCACAACGAGACATCAATTGGTGAGGAGCCCTTATTCTTCCCATAAGCCACATAAAGTAAACTTGTTCCCTCTATAGTTTATTTTACTATCGAAAGTGATCGTGGAATGAATTTATAATTCTGCCTTTATTCCGTTTATGCACCTAGTATGCACTATCCCGTTGTCTCACACGTTTGTCGAATTGATTACACTACAACAAACTGTACACTAAATAATCGATTATACAATTATTACCTGATTACCAGGAGCCACATAACTAAACGAATTGCCAATACGCTTAGAATCCCAGGACAGCCTTCCCGCGAACTGTAAGTAGCCGCCATTTTTTTTTTCAGTGATTCGCCAATAGCCGAACAACAGATAGAATTCCGTTTTCCGTGCATCTCGTCAAAACCTGAAATAAGCTGGGCCAGTTCCGGTTCAACTTTTTTTTCCTACAGAAACATAATTGGCAAAAATTTTTAGTTTAGGACCTACAACCCTTCATATGCAAACGATTTAGCCATAAACTGTTCAATAACAATGCCTACATTTTGCTGGTACGTCTTCTTATCGAAATCATGAAAATTCGACTAATATTTCAGTCACTTCCGGCCATACGATAAAGGTGATAGGCATGACCCGTTCAAATAAACGACTGCAGATGGACGAAACGTCATTTAACAATAGCTCACGACGCAAGCCCCTTTTTCTCCCTGACTGTATTTCAATAACTGCTTTATGCATTACATTCATAAGCAGTTAAAAAAGGTAAGAAAGATTAAAATCCTTGAAATGGCAAAACGAAACTCAAAACAAAGAAATGTGCTGAAGTACTACTTACTCGTCAAAGTGTGCAAGTTATTTTTCACATTCGTGCAATGATATTGGCGGTGTTAACCCTTACAAAAATACTGCAGTTTTTCCCATGAAAACTGCACTTTACTGTAGTTTTTACTCTTTTAACTGCAGGTCTCTTATTTTGGAACTGACAAAGAGCAGTTTTCAACTGCAATTATTGTAGACTGTAACTGCAGTTCAATTACAGAACGGCAGTTTTTGTGTAAACTGCAGTTTTCAAGTGCAATACTTGAAAATTTTAACTGCAGTTCTATGAAAGAACTGCAGTTTCTGAAACAAAGTGCAATTTTCAACTGTAATTCTTGTAGATTGTAACTACAGTTCCACTACACAACTGCAGTTTGTGTGAAAAAATGCAATTTTCAACTGAAGTTCTTTTAGACTGGAACTGCAGTTCCATTACATAACTGCAGTTTTATGTAAACTGCAGTTATTAAGTGCAGTACTTGAAAATTGTAACTGCAGTTCTATGAGAGAACTGTAGTTTCTGTGTGGAAGTGGAATTTATGTAGAAAACTGCAGTTTTCAACTGAAGTTCTTATAAACTGGAACTGCAATTCCATTACGAAACTGCAGTTTTTGTGTAAACCGCAGTCTTCAAGTGTAGTACTTAAGAATTTTAACTGCTGTCCTATTACGTAACTGCAGTTTCAGTGACGAAGTGCCCTTTTCAATTGCAGTTCTTGTAGACTAACTACAGTGCCACTACACAACTGCAGTTTCTGTGATTAACTGGAGTTTTTAACTGATGTTCTTGTAGGTTCAACTACAGTTTCTTTACAGAACTGCATTTTTTGTGGAAACTGCGGTTTTAAAGTGCCTTTCTGTGATGAGTGCAGTTTTCAGCTGCAGTTCTCATATATTTTAACTGCAGTTTGTGCGGAAACTACATTTCCATTACAGAACTGCAGTTTTTACGTAAAATGCAGTCTTCAAGTGCAGTACTTGTAATTTTTTCTGTGACGAAGTGCAATTTTCGTTCGTGGAGACTAACTGCCGTGCCACTACACAACTGCAGTTTCTGTAATCAACTACAGTTTTTAACTACTGTTCTTGTAGACTGGAACTACAGGTTCATTACACAACTGCAGTTTTAAAGTGCATTTCTTCTGTGTCAGAGTGCAGTAATATGCTGCAGGTCTCGTACATTGTAACTGCAATTCACTACACAACTGCAGTTTGTGTGGAAAACGTCTTACAGACTGTAACTGCAGTTCCATTAGAACATATGTTCAGTTTTTGTTAAAACTACAGTTTTCAAGTGTAGTTCTTGTATACTGGAACTGCAGTTTCATTCCAGAAGTGCAGTTTCTGAATCAGAATCCTACATTCAAGACAAGCCGTCGTCAACAATAGTAGCAGTTTTTATATATATAATGACATTGTTCTACTGGTGCAATTCTTGTAGATTGTGACAGCAGCTTACAAGTTAAACTGTAGTTTTCAATTGCGATTATAGACTGAAAATGCAGTTTAATACAGTTACTGGTTTTAAAAGAGGTTACTGTGAATGGTAACTTCAGTTATGAAGAGAAGAAACTATAGGAAGGGGCATATTTAACAAATTTTTCAATTTGACCATTCATGCTGCAGTAGTCCCTGCCTCACCATCACTTTAAGGTTCAACTAATCGACTTTGGAAAACAGTTGCTGACCAAGATTGCATGTACCCTAAATCCTCTTCCAACCCACTAAACGCCTGTTTAAAGCTACAATTTAACATCAATTTTTTTTAAAGCAGATGTACCATTGTAAACAACAAGGGCCGATTTCACATTTAAATGACGTTTTAATGCGCGAATAGCTTTTCCAACCGCTAGTAAACTCTAATTTTACACAGAAACTGCAATTCCAAACCACAGGCAACTGAATTTTAAAGATACTTATAAATAGTTTTTATTGCTAATAATTACAATTCTTTATCTGATTTAATAAACTGATTGTTTTTGTCAAGGTAGGTAACTGGCTATGTAGCTTATGAATAATCCTGTCTCGGATCACAGGATTTATTAATCATTTAGAGTTAGCTACTTCTTGATTAGACCAGACGCAACTTAAAACTTTTAACTATTAGTAAACTATAGTTTTACACAGAAAATTTTGTTCCAAACAGCAGACTACTGAATTTTAAGATTACCGTACTTTTAAATACTTTTTGATGATAATAATTACAAATTTTTAACTGATTTAATTATTAATATTAAAAAGAATTAAAGTATTTT
>JAHWFP010077567.1:0-17759 GCA_023313725.1 Lithobius niger
AAAAAAAAAAAAAAAACAGTTAAAAACCGCTGCGTTCCAAATTTTACGCACTCCCACAAAAACATGTTACGAGAACAACTGCACTTAATCTTGGTCACTTGTTTCGCATTTGGGGTCCTGGTCACTTACACAAAACTATACCACGAGCTATGGCTGTTTGCTGTGGCGTGCACGTCACGTGACTGGGCTAGTCCAATCAGATGGCCAAACAGCCGTTGTTCTCGTTCGTCATTGGCTAACTCATGGTGACGTCACGGCAAACAGCCATTGCGCCTGGTATAATTGGTTTTAGAATCAGCATGCAAAAGCTGCAACAAATCCTGCTTACCTCTCTGGAAGAGCGAAAAGACCGTGGAGAGATGCTTGTTCTGCTTTAACCCTTTCCCTATCAAATTAATTCGGGTAATTATTTTTTTTGTAAGTTCCGTATGATAATTCGGTCAGTCGCTGGATTCGCACCGGCATTCACTTGGTTTGGAGACTGGGACGCTGACCAATGGGCTGTTGCTGCTCGCTGTGCTCGGGGTCCCCGGGGCCCCCCTCACAAAGCTCACGACGTGCCCGGGGATTTTTCTTCCCATCTTGTAGCTGTGCACGTTTGTGGTACTCCGTGTGGGAAAGGGTTAAACACATTTACCCACTTGGATTTTTTTTTATTTTTACGGTTTACGAAGTAATATTTTGAAACTCGTCTCCTGCAAATTAATTTAATATAAATCTCCGTTTTCCATTTCTGGTGTTGTCAAGGTACTGTTTACAATATAAAAACTATATATATGTATATACTAGAGGAAGTCCGTGCTTTGCACGGGGCCGGTCACATTTTCCGGGACACATTTCCCGGGTCGATTTCCCGGCACTCTTCCCGAAGACTTGTCAGATTGATCGACCACTCATGCCTGGCTCCTTTTTGGCTGCACGTAAAGTGGGAGACCGCATTTTCAATGCGGGCGCGAGGAGGGGAGAAGGGGTTTTCCTTTAGGCTTTCCTTTTCCTTTTAGCCGGTCTCCACTATTATTATAAAGATATATATATATATATATATAGAGAGAGAGAGAGAGAGATTTAGGGTTTATTTAACACACCTGTAACGAGTGGCACAGTGACAACCCATACCACTGCACTGTGACTGAAGTTGACGCTAATGACCTAGTTGTTGGCGCGTCAAAAGTCTTAATTCCCCTTCTCCGTGTCGAAAATACATGTTAAAGAACGGAGACATCTCCTTCTCGTAGCTGCGAACCAAACAGACCCAGTACAGGGTGGCTTTATACCTGGAAAAGCGGGAAAATTCAGGGAATTTCAACATTTTTCGAAAAGTATTTTTCCTCTATAGAGATTATCTGATTCGTATTTCATTTTTTACTTCTAAAACCTTCACTTTATTTCAGTTAAAACTATATTTGTTTTTTTCTCATAAAGCTTAAACTCCTTAGGTATAAGTAATATAGGTCATTACGTGTAAAGTGTGGTTTTTTTTTAGCTTTGTTCAGATTACGGCGTTCCTACTCTTTATCGGTCCCAGTTACGGCAATGCAATTTTTTTTTATTTAGCAAAGCGATGCGACGTACAGGGTGGGAAATAACCTTTTGCCAGGGATCTGCACGAAAAGAGTAACAGCAATTAGGAAATTATGGTAATACTAAATGTTTGCTACGACTATTTTGGTTACAAAAACTAAATTAAAAATTAGTATTACAAACAAAAACCTCAAGTGTGCCGTAAAAAAGGGGGATATGTGATTGAATTTTCACTTGTTAAAATGAACACGGATAAAAATTGATGATTTTTAATTGTAATAATAAAATGTACAATTGAGAAAATTCCATCTGTTTAGGTGCTGTTGTGCTTTACGTTTTGAATATATGATTGGTAAAGCACAACAGCACCTAACAGATGGAATTTTCTCAATTGTATATTTTCTTATTTCAATAAAAATCATCAATTTAAATCCATGTTCATTTTAACAAGTGAAAATTCAATCATATAGCCCCCTTTTTTACGCCACACTTGACGTTTTTGTTTGTAATCCGTGTACCTTTTTACGGCTATGGCGTCGCGCTACAAAGGTTTATGCATGCAGTCGATTGTTGCTGACCACTTTGGAACAATTCAACTTATCTCTGAAAGCCTGCATCTGCGAAATAAATACGAAATTAATCGTTTTTAGCTGCCAATTTCGAGGCCGAAGCCTCGAAATTCACAACGCAGCTTAGTTTGGTTTAAAAATATATGCGTTTAGCTGAAACACTGATTCTTTCAAAAAGGGTTAACGGTTAAAGGGTTTAACGAGCGTTAACCACTCCTGGTCGTCTGCCCGAAGCCCTAAGGCCCTGATTCTTTCGATCACTATTTTATTTGAGGCCGTAGCTAAATGCTGTACGCCCCAACACAAAATACTACACACAAGATCTGCACAAGACAAAATAGCCCAACAACTACCTCCACTACAACCAAGTCCGGACCACACGCACCAACGCACTAGAGCACACTACCAGACGCTAGACCTAGATCAGGAGCACCCCCATCAAATCTCTATCCCTATACGCCTGCAGAATCTCGCAACTGCCCGCAACTTCGCTACTGGATTGTGACCCATGGACTGCGAAAGCAAGTCATGCAACAGCGGTAGCTCGCGAGTCCAGGGATCCAACAACACACGCCACTGTGCATACTGTGGACACAGGAGCAGGACATGTTCCGGTGTCTCCTCAACAAGATAGAACCGACAGACTGGAGAACTGACCCACCCAAAATGATGCACATGGGCACGCAGGAGCGAGTGGCCAATCCGTAATCTTGAGAGCGTTCTCGCATCACCATACCCTAACCTCTCCACATTGGATTTGACACAACACTCCGGGTTCACCTCATGAAACCGCCTGCACACCGGCAACGAATCCCAGTCAACTTGCCACATTCTCAAAGCCCAACGCCGGACAAGCGGCTTGCGCATCTTGGCAGAAAGCACTGGACTTATTTCCGGGCAGTCCGTAGACAACGCGTCCCGAGCTAACCCATCCGCTTGCTCGTTACCCCAAACTCCACTACGACCCTTTACCCATCGGAATGCAACTACACTGGAACGCGTAGCGATCCAGAATTTCCACGCCATCGTGTACACCAGCGGGTCAGCAACATCAAGATGCCGCCAACAACGCCGGAGGTGCGAGAAACACGATAGCGAATCAGTGATCACGGAGAAGGACGGTAGGTCAAGGTCCAACGCCACATCAAGTGCTACCGAGACCGCTAACATTTCACACTCGGTGCTGGAGGAAACAGCCGCAACTTTCCGCCGGAGCGATACCTTCAGCGACGGGACGACCACACCGATGCCCCCCTCACACCTTGACAGCACAAAGGATGCGTCACAGAATACATCACAGCCTTCCAGCGGGCTGTCTGTAATCATATCCAAATCCGGACACCACGACCACGTGCTGTATGGCACCACACACCCTACAGGAATAGAGCTGCCAGTTACTTGCCGGAGGAGGCTAATCCCTTTACCCCCCTCTCCCAACACACCGCACGCCTTATCACTAAGACAACAGTAGTCAGCCAGGATCTTCCCAACCGGGTCGCGCACACCCCTACCCATATTCCGAAGGCACAGCATCACCAATAGTTCCTGTGCACGAATAGCCAGGGACGGCTCACAACACTCGACCCACATGGCTTGAACAGGCGTAGAACTGAGGCAGCCAGACACTACTCTAAGACATACATTTACTGCAACTTGCAGAACACGCAGATGGCGCTGAACTCCACACAAGAAAGGCAAGTGGTAATCCACTAGTGAGCGGACGAACGTCCTGTACACTGCTAGGAGTGTCCCTCTCTGCACCTCATTGCCCACTGCCAAAGCTTTAATTACAGATGAACGCGCCAGGATCTTGGTTCGCAGAGCTCCAACATGCTCGTTCCATTCTAGCATTGAGTCCAATACAACCCCTAGATACTTGACCTTCTTTTTAGGCTCAATCACTTGATCACCCACTCGCACAACAACCCTTGGGTACTGGACAGAACTCGACCGAGAGAAAATAACAACCTCCGTCTTCGCAGGCGCCAACAGAAGACCACGATCACTGAGAAGAGCACCAATGCGGTCTAGTGCTCGTTGAGCACAATCTGACATAAGGGCCAAATCTGTCCCCACAAACCAGACTGCCACATCGTCCGCATAGCAGACAATGTTCGCCGAAGCACCAAGTTCAACAAGCACATCGTTAATTGCTATGGCAAACAAGGTTGGGCTGAGGCAACTCCCTTGCGGAAGGCCCCTGCATGTCTTAGCCTCAGCAGACCAATACCCATCCACCCGGGTTACAAAGCACCGCTCACCCAAGAGGGCAACAATGGCTCGTGCTAACCGTAGATCAACTCCCATCGCACGAAGAGAAGCTTCCACCCATGCAATTGACACAGTGTCATAGGCCGCCTTGATGTCAAGAAAGACAGCCAAGACTACCTGACCCTGTGCCCATGCCTCCCTAATACCGGAAAGGAGGAACAAAACAGCATCTTGAGCACTCCTGTTGGGACGATACCCAAACTGAACAGATGCCAGCGATTCGTAGTACTCCATGTGCCAACTGAGTCTACGAATCAACATCCGTTCATAAACCTTTCGCAAGCACGAGAGTAACGCAATAGGCCTATAGTTGTAGAGGTCTGACCTATTACTACCGGTCTTATGAACCGGAACAAGAACAGTATACATCCACGATGAAGGAGGCACACCGCCGTCTAGAAGGCCCTGAAACAACACAAGAAGAGAGTCAATTCCCTCTCTCCTCATACACTTTAGCAAGTCATAACGAACACCATCAATACCAGGAGCACTAGAGCTTCTGCATGCAGAGAGGGCCGCTACCAGCTCAGCCCTCTCCCACGGCAAACCTCCAACTGGCGACATAACAACAGAAGGCTGACACGGCGGAGCAATACCACAAGAGAGAGCATAGACACTGGCAAACCGGTCATTGAACGCATCTGCCATGCTCTCTCCACGCAGCACTCGCCGGTCCGTACTAGTAGCTTCCTTGCTGTAAACCCATGACACCGTCGTCCTGTTGCTTTGCGGACGCAATGCTCGCCATGCTTCAACCAATGTGGCAGATGTGCCAATCTGAGAACACAGCCTCTTACTATGCCCACACTTCTCACGCAATAACAGAGAATGCGATTCTCTCGCAACTTGCTTATACGCATTCCAACGCTCATCGCAGGGACATCGCTTCCATTTTCTGTACTCCTTCCTCCTGTTTCTAACCGCTACCGTGCACACGTGCGTCCACCACACAGGACGACTACGCTCACACGCCGAAGTTCTCTGTACCCACTTACATCTCTTACCACTTTCCTGCTGTACACAAATATTGGATGCAACCCACTCAGCAAGAAGACCATTGTCAACCGATGGTCGACCGCGGCAGCCCGCTTCACGTCTGCTCATTTGCTGACTGCGGGGGAGCAGGATCACAGGGAAGTGATCACTCCCACGCAAATCATCCGACACTGCAAACGAGAAGCTAGAAGCAATACTAGGCGTGCACACAAAAAAGTCTAACACAGACTCATACACTCTCCCTTGCTGCCACCGAACGAACGTTGGTGTACCGTTTTGAATTATTTGCAGGCCTAACCTATCAATTGCGTCCGCAAGACGTTTCCCTCGCGCATCAACTTGTAACGAGCCCCAATCGTAGCTGTGACCATTAAAATCACCCCCAACTACAACTGGTGATGAAAATCGCTGAAACCATGCAACCCACTCAACTGTTGTCGGATTGCGCGTCGCATGCAAAAATACAACCGTAACCCAACAACCTAGCATCCAGACTTTTAGAGCAACCGCATCAATGCCGTCAACGGGATAACAAATCGGGACTAAGAGAAACGGCACCGACCACTTAACAAAAACCCCCACTTTCAGTCCCGAAAACATAAAATCCGCCCCCCATGCCGACGCATCAAACCCTTGCATGTTGTTGGCTTCCTGGACTCCTAAAATACTAGCATGCTCCATAAGCTGCTGCACCTCATGTAACTTACCCCTAACTCCTCTCGCATTCCACGTCGCCATCGCAATACCAGTGAACTTAAATATTAGGTTAGGTTCCTCCAACCATATCCCCCCTCATCTCCTGATCTATTTCTAACTCCTGACTACTTACTATTGACTGACTATCATCAATAGACACACAGATTAAATGTTGTTGCAATCCATCATTTGCAATGGAGCAATCTTTCATGGCTTGACTTTCACATGGGGATCGCACACACTCTTCTTCCACCATTTTGTTCGCTAGTCCCTCTTCCATCTCTTCTTGACTTACTTCTACATCAGCACTCTGAGATTCAACACCAGGAACCGATACAGAGCACTGATCAACGAGTTGGACTAGCTTTTTCCGTTTGCGGCCCCCTTTCTTTCTTTTGGCTGGAGGTGTCATCCAAGGACCATCACTCTCATCCCCTCTGCTTGTTGCCACCTTTTCTTGCTCGTTGACATACCCTCGCACACCACTTTTACCTGCAATTGCTATAGCACTCGACCGACTTCCTTGCTTCCGCAATTCTGCAACGTTTGAAGCGGCCAAATGGTCTGGGGCCCCAACATGCATGGTCATCTGCCCCTGGGAAACTCCTTGCAATCGCTGAGTCGACACTGCCTGTCGCTGCTGCTGCTGCTCAGTGGCACCCTCCATCCGCTGCTGTTTACGCTTTTCCGCCTCACGTAACGCATCTTGCAAGTGTTGACAGAGCTGCCGCGGGTCGCGCCACACACCGCACGTTTGGCACGCGAGGCTCATGCACGCGCGACGAAAATGGTCGCGCATCGAGCAGCGAAGGCACTTAGGCGCGCGCTCATCAACAATTACTAGAGTCTCAATCCCACGAATCACAACTTTATCAGGCACATCTTCAATTGTCATAACCTCTCGCAGGCGCAACGTCACAAGTCTTATGCCTGTCTCACATGCAACTTTACCCTGGACTACTAGTTTCTCAAATGAGTGTTTCTCAAGGATAGCAGTGCGGGCCAACTCAACTGCAATTTCTTGGGGAGTAATACCTCGGGGGAGCCAATGCAGCCGAGCCTGCACAGTATACTCGTGCAGGTCATGGAACTCAGCACGGCACTCATTCACATCTACATTAGCACGCAGAAGTCGTTGTTTTGCAGCTACAGAGCGTACTTCAATTTCAAAAGCGTGGCTCGCCCTGAGAGCATTAACAGCAACTACCTCTTCTGGCCCTACCACACTTTCCACCGCTATGTAAATTTGGGACGTATAATACGGCCGCCCCGCTACACCGCACAACATCACTACTGATTTGGGCATAGGTACATTTACCAGTCCTCCACCATAGAGTTTCTTCAGAGCCTGCAGGTTGCGAGAGCGCTGCCGTGGCTGCACCACCATATCTCCTTCGACTACATCCGCTTCATTTTCACTTTCACTCCATGTAGCACTCCCATTCTCTGCCACCGCAGCACTAAACAACTTCTTTACTGTATGCAGCGCTGCCTCCTGACCTCCCTCCTTTTCCTGCTCTCTGTCCTTACTTGGTAGGAGTTGCTCTCCGCCATTTTGTTTCCTGGAGTCAGGCCTAACCTCTGTGTCAACTCCATATTTTCTTACACGCAGCTCAGGAATCTTCCTCCTTCTTGCTTCCCTCATCACTCGAACAAACGTTTCATCCGTCACCAGTCCATGATTTAGTTCACTGCTGGTGATGACTTTTTGCCTTAATAGGTCTCGCAGAAGCGCATCTACATCTTCAGCCATTTTACCGTTCTGATTCTTTCATTTTACCGTTCAACAATCAACTTTTTAGCAAAGACATAACACGTGGACGAAGAATGAATCTGGAGATTGCTGAGTGGCATTGTTCCCTAAATACAATGGTTAAATCAATGTAAAACAATCAAAATGAACCTTTAGGGTCCCGTAACTCCAGAATGGATGGACCAATTGAAAAAGTGGTCCCTGTAAGGGTGAAGCCCAGGGAAATTTCTGGCTCAGATCATGTTTCAGATTTTAGGTAGGTGCAGTAGTTTTTTTCTGAAACCGTGTCAGCCAAGAACAAGAACCAGAACAAGAACAACAACAAGTGAACAGTTTTCAAATTTACGTGTGGCTCCCTACGTTTACTCTTGCACGGAATTGCATAAAAGTTGGTGTAAAGTTTGGAAAAGTTGCTATCTACTATCTGGCCAAGTTTGATCGAAATATATTGAATAGAAACGGAGAACTTAATAGTTTTAGTTTTGCTGGAGAGAGGACTTCAATCATATATAATCCACCGTTTGCTTCCCTCATAACACAAAGAAAATAAGGCTAGGAGCTCAGAAAATTCACAAACAAACCCGTATTCAATTCTATGTCTCAGAGGACTTCTTCCAGATGTGCAAGGAGTGTTGCCAACTAATAGCGGTGCGGTCCGCGTTCCATTATCATCAAAAACTACGTTTACATGACAACTTCGAAGCGCTTCAGAGGGATGCGCATCGCGTCCGTGTCGCCTCCGTTGGTCTTGTAAACACCCGTTCCTGTCGCTTTCGCTGTTCGTGGCGCTTTCCCCCAATGCGCTTCACGGAGGTGGTTTGAGAGTCTGTATCGCATCGTCTTTGTGCATGTAAACACTCGCAATCACATTGAGCCGTTGGAGAAAGCATGGTAAAGATGGCGGACATAGTTACGGCACCCACGTAATTTGTGCTGCTGCCATTCGAATTTTAGGTAAATAAACTGAAAATGAGTGTGCATGACTAGGAAGACCACTAAGTTTTAATTACATTTGGTTACTTGAGTCTAAGCTGATCTAGTTTACAACATGCAGGGGGTAGAGCAGCGTGGGACTTGCTCACTCTTTGCCAAAGGGAGGGCAGGAAGAAAGGGTTTTCCGATCGCACTGGTCGAATCGCCTTCCTTAGCGGATTGGCCCTAATCACTATCTTTTGTCTTGTAAACAGGTGCCGTTTTTTTATGTGCATTTCAAAGCACATCGCTAAAATGCGCTTTCTTGTGGCCATGCAAACGTAGTGAAAGACTCAACTGCGTCAACTGTGATGCACCCGGCCATTCAGAACTTCCGAAGAAGTCAATGCCACTTCGCCGAAGAAGGTCCTGGGCAGCATTTGCCTTGAGGCGATGTGCTTTGTCGTGAAGAAAGCAGACCTTCGTTACATACAGGGTGTTGTTGGGATCCTTGAGGAACGGAATAATTTTGGCTGTCAAGATTTTCTCCCTAAAATACTCCCCATTCCAGCTTTGACCTTCTTCCTTGATGATCCAAATCAGTCGCTTGGCCGTGAAACAGATGAACACTCCATTGAAGTTCTGAATGGCTGGGTGCATCACCGGACCTGAATGCAACGGAGCATTTTGGGACTAGTCTGAAGGATGTAGTTGAGTCCTTGGTGATAGTGGAATGTGGACCGGACTGCCATTCCTGGACAACGCTCCTTGCACATCTGGAACAAGTCCTCCGAGACATGGAATGAAATGTGGACTTGTTTGCGAATCTTCAAGTTCCTATTCTGGTGTTCTTCGTGCTGTGAGAGAAGCAATCGGTGGACATACTAACTTTTAATTTAGTTTTTGTAACCACAGTAGTCGTACTTTAATGTTACCATAATTTCCTCATTGTTGTTACTTTAACCTGCCGACCCCTAACAAAAGGTTATTTTCCACCCTGTAGTTATTGAGATTTGAGTTAAGTGTGCAAAAAAAAAATTACAGTCATGTACTGCATCGTCTTTTGACCGAAAAATACATCAGGGAAAAATATCATAATTCGTCTAAAAGTCATGCACAAACGTGATATAGGGATTGATGCGTGCAGCATTAAAATCTGGATGCTCAGCAGATGGGTTACGGATTTTTTTTTTTGCATGCGTCATGGGGAATGATGGGAGGTTTGTGGAAAACTTGGCTAGAGAAGTTTTCTGCACCTTGCATAATAGCAGGAGATTTTAATGTGTACCATGTTACATGGGGCTCGCTTCGCACCAACACATCCGATAGGTGCTTTGCAGAGGCAATAGATAGCTTGAACTTGATGGTTGTCCACAATGGCTCATCAACTTTAATTCTGTGGCAAGAAAGAAGGTACTGTGCAGGAAACGGTTTGGACCGTATCCTCTGCTTGCCTGATATTTCAAACGCTTTTTGCTTTGCGATGTCGGAATACCTGAGAGGAAGAGATCACTTCCCGATTTCTTTGCTGCCACTAAACTATGTTGGGTGCAGATATAGCGGTCCATTGAAACGCAGGAAACCGATAGCTGATAATGGCTCTTTTGCAACTTGGTAGTAGAGACTATGTCCCGACACGAAAACCGGCACCAGTGCAGAGTTCTGCTGGAGCAAGGTCGATATGGTGGACTCCTGCATACAATAGTGCAGTTAAGGACTGAAGGCTTGTGTATAGACGGTGGAAAAGGGCTCCTTCGTATGAGTTGTGGCTTGTCTACAGAGCCATGGCCTGTGAGTCTGTGTCATTTTGAGAATGGTGAAGGCAGGTCATGGTGCGCGGGTTTGCAGGGATGTTGTGGCGACAGGCTCTGTTTCCCTTGCATGGCATGTGCTTTGGCCCCAAGACGAAAAGCGCAAGACAGTTTGGGTGTATAATCAGGATGGCTATGGCAACCCTAGCTCTACAGTGCTGAATGGAGAGGCATTAGCTGATGCGTTCAACGCTCGGTTTGCGAGCATTTATTCTCTGCCGAGCTTAGCGTCCCCAAGCTTTTCGTGAACAAGGGCAAAACATGGAAACTGACGGGCCTTTTGAGATGTCAGAGCTGTGTTGTGCCGTCACCAAATGTAGGGTCAGCAGTGCAGTAGGAATCGATGGCGTCTCGTATCGAGTGCTGCAATAACTGCCAGCACAAGGTCGTGTGGACCTCCTTGATTATTTTCGGAAATTACGTGCTTGTGGCCAGGTGCCACCTTCATGGATGTTCACCATCCTGGTCGCCGTGCATAAGAGAGGGAGCAGGCGCTCTAATCTGAGGAGTTACAGGCCTACAGCCCTGTTATCGTGTGTCCACAAAGTATACAAACACATGCTAGTCCTTCGTCTGGTATGGTTACTGGAGCAGCACAACTGCCTTTCGAATGTGCAGTTCGGCTACAGGACGGGACGGAGCGCTCAAGATGCAATCTTGTTCTTTCTGTCGAACGTACATGAAGCTTGGGCACATGGCCTAGTAGTGGTTGCGGGCCTAGTAGTGGTTGCGGTGTTCCTAGACATACGCGCTGTGTACAACACGGTCTGTATGAAGTGGGTTGAAGCATCCCTGCGGCAGATGGTAGTGGGCAGTGCCCTGGCACATGCAATTCTTGTTCTCTTGAAGACCATGATATTTGTTACTAAGGTCAATGGTTACTGGTGGAACCAGGAAACAACGGGTCGTGGTCTGCCGCAGGGAAGCTGCCTAAGTCCTGTGTTGTTCGCTGTTGTGATTAATGCAGCCGAGTTCAAACATTGTATGTTACACGGATGACGTAGCGCTGTGGTTTGTTGGAATCAGACTGGCTGAATTAACCATTTATGTCCAGGCAGTACTTAATGATTGTGTGCAGCCTCTGTGCATGCGGGCTTTCCTTAGCTCTGACGGAGCTGATGATATTCTAGCGTTCTCATGCTATACACGGTGAATCAGTACATGTTAAGGTTGACGGCACCGTCATTCAGTTAGTCCCGAAGGTCAAGTACCTTGGGGTCTGGCTGGATGGAGGGCTCACCTGGACTAGTCATGTTGCGGGTCTCAGGGAAAAGATTGAGTATTGCATGCTGATTATCAAATCCTAAGTGCAGTTCAGGGAAATGAAGCGTGGTGTGTTAATGTCCACCTATCGCGTGCATGTCAGAGCATTGGTGGATTACCACCTTCCTATTGTGGCAATGTCGTGCAGGCATCTAAAGAGTATTCAAACCAGCATTAATGTGTTTACGGGTTGTGACAGGCTGCTTTGTGACAACGTCAGTCAATGCACTCTGGGTGGAGGTTGGTGAGCCTCCAGTTCATCTGAGAGCAAATGAGCTGTTGGCAATGCTTTGCGTACGGAACATAAGCCATGGACCACAGGATCCGGTAGTATGGATCATCTTGGATTATCTAACTTTTAGTGAGAGTGAGCACGATAGCTAGGAGTTGCTGGTAAGGGTATGACGGTTCTCTCCCGTTGAGATCTCAGTCATACACACAGTGTTGTGCATGTCTGCTCTCCTAGCCCATGGCAATAGTATCCGTCTATTCTTGCTGTCTTTGCACCTAGTGGTGCGGAGGCGTGTCACATATATTGTGATACTTCTTACATTGTGTCAACATCATCGGGAGGAATAGGCGTTAGGGTTCCAGCTGCAGAGCTGGAGAGTTCGTCGCTCACTCTGTCACGTAGTCTCGAGTCATACCTGTGAGATGGCTGCAATTTTCGTAGCTCTTGACGTTGCTATAGATCTCAGCCTTCCTGAGTTTGTAATTGCGACGGATTCAAAGTCGAGCTTGTAATCCATTCGGAGCTCGCTTGAATCACTGCAAGTCTCTGATCCGCTCACATTTACTATATGTTAAGAGCGCTTTGGACAGCATCTCAAACAGCAGTTCCAACATTGCAGTGGGTACAGGGGCACAGCGGAATTCAGGGCAATGAGCATGCAGGCTTGTTGGCAAAGCGTGCCGTTCTTGATGCTCCCGGTGACGTTCAGGTAACAAGGTGTGTGATGTTGTGCAGGTTGGCGCTTAGGTCTCTTACTGCACGTCTGTGGAATGATGAGTGGAGGACTGTGCCCATTCTCTGTGCCTTATTCGGTATACAGTCCGTGTGTTCAACTGTGACACTTCTCAATGACTTGCTATACTGGATGGCAAAGATGATATCGCGGTTTAGAACTGAACACTCAGTGGCTTGGGTAGAACCTAAGAGCAGCTTGTGAGTGTGGTGATGTGTGTACTGCAACCCATCTGCTGCTGCATTGTGTCCGGTGTCAGAACGCTCAGTGCATCATTGAGCGTTGGACTCATGATACAGTGTTTGTTGCAGCGCTTTTACGTGTGGCTGTTCCGAGTGATGTTTATCGCCTTCATGCAGTAGCATTATTTGTGGAAAAAACAGGAAAAGCAATTTAATGTCATTACTCTGCTCTGTGATGTTGTGTTATCGTTGCTTTTTCTTCTCTTGTCTGGGACTCTGTACACAGTGGAAATGGTGCGTGGGTGACGCATACCTGCGCGCTTCACATCAAGACTAGTATTTTTGCTTCGGAGCGCAGTAAATAGTGGCACCATGTGTGAGAGTGTATTTGGAGTGTTTCTAGTACATTGCGGCAGCATTGTAACATCAGTCGTTGTGTGACTCATTGTGATTCATTAAGATTTATTGCTATTTATTATGTTGTGCAGCATAATTATACAGGGTATAATTAAAATTTCGAGAACCCTCACAACCTTTTAAGGGGTTGAAAGAAAATAGTGAAACTTTGGCAATGTAAGTTTGGTTAAAGGATCTACCTTTTCATATAACCGGCATTACGCCGGCGCCCCTTGGGGGGGGGGGGGGGGGCTCCAGGGGCCTCAACTTAGAAATTTTCAATAGAATGGGGGGTAAAGGAATACCTTATTTGAAAGGTCTTCATTAGGCGAGTAAATTGCCGCAACGATAGCTTCGATGCGATGAGCCCATCCAAAAAAGCAGCCGGTCAAACATTAGGTATTTTCTCTGCATCCCTATGTCTTACTCATGCTAAAGTCGTCGTAAAGGGAGGTAGGTGGCACAAAATGCTTCGTTCACTTTAGTTCGATCACACCTACAATGTCTTTTGCGGTTTGAAGTCCAGAGTGTGGCTCAGTGTCCCCCACTAAGGGCACTAAGGCTTACACTCTGGGTGTTAAGGGTGTTACACAAGAAAGGGTGTTACACAAGACACACAACAACAAGTGAACAGTTTTCAAATTTACGTGTGGCTCCCTGCTTTTACTCTTGCACGTAATTGCATAATTTTTTATATAAATATCTAGATACACGCTAGTTGGTCGCGTCAAGTTAGGCAACAACCATCGCAACAAACATCACGTCAATTCAATTGTCGAGGTTGTAAACCATTGTAGCGCGGCACCATAGCGTCAGTGTCTTATATCTTTAAGCATAGTTGGGGACATTTCAGGTACTTGGGGACAAGTAATAATGCGGTACAAAAGCATAAATTGTGTTGAAAGCACCTAACCTACCTGACTAAAATTAACTCGCGTAGGAATGCCAGCTAAGCTGCTTTCAAGGCAAAAAGTGACCCTCAATAACGTTGAAAATGTGTAACTAGCTAGCAGGCTATTTCTAGTCTGCTCATTCCCATGTTAATTTCCATAGGGTGATTATTCATCGATACCGAGATAACGGGAAGGCTTCCAGCTATGAAATTGGACGAATGGCTGCAGTACGATACGAACTGCGTACCTTTTATGGTTTGGCGCCTAGGGGTGTAACGAGGATGGCGTGGGATGGCGCGTAAGTACGAAAATATTGTTATAACCATTGTTAGTATTGTCGGCATCGTCTCTCATTGGACAGCCAAAGTTCGGACAATGACAACGTGTATATTGACGTGCGTGCCTAGACACACACTAGTGTACCACGATAAATCTAAACAACGTTGCCAAAGAAATTGTATTCATGTCCAGTTCACGAAAAATAAATCAACTCTAAACACAAAGCAAAATAAACAAAGCCAAAAACTGGTGAAGAGGCCACCAAGTTGAGAGTGGTTCGCCCCTTCAAAGGAGTGATATCAACACACCAAAACTAACGAAATAAAATAAATTACAACAAAATTAAAGCCAAACCAAAAACCTATAAAGAGGTGACCAAGTTGAGAATGGTTCGGCGTATAGGCGAAAGGTAGCGAAAACTAATTTCTTGTTGACGTACCACTGTATTACAAATCTGCACGGTAGTGGAGTTGAGTCTAATACACAATTAAAAAAAAAGGACTGATATCATATCAAAAATCAAAACTGGTAAAACGGGCCGCCAAGTTCCGAATGGTTCGGCCCTTCAAAGGAGTGATATCAACACACCAAAACATTCGCCAACTTTATCGCACCGAATAATACTTTGAACGTTAAATGAAAGTAGCAATGTTCTAGTTTTCATTTAACCTTCGAACTATTAAGTGGTGCGATTAACTTGGCGAATATTTTGATGTGTTGATATCACTCCTTTGAAGGGCCGAACCATTCGGAACTTGGCGGCCCCTTTTACCAGTTTTGGTTTTTTATATGATACCTTCTACTATCCGGCCAAATTTCGTTGAAAAATATTGAATAGGAACGGATACATTAATATTTTTTTTTTATTTTGCTGGAGTGAGGACTTCAGTCATAATTAAACAGGACGGAACACCGACAGCTTAACAAGTGTTAAATAAATACAGATGCAAACCTATTTACGTTGCCTTTTGAACGACATTTGAAACGAACGATGCATAGCCATCTGGCAAGGCCGTGTTAGTATTGCTCAGCGGTGTGACCTCGGCCTTCGGGGTCGTGGGTTTGATCCCCACTCAGGCAGTCTGACATATAAGTCCGAAAGGCAACGTAAATATATTTGAATCTGTATTTGACTTCAATCACAATGCATCTTGTTTATCAGGTGTTGGCCAGAAAAGTTGAATTAGTGGTTGATTCATAACTGTGCACCTCATCGGCTTTACTCAACGTACTCCAGATGCTTTTACATAATTTGCCAAGGTTTGCAACTTAACAGAAACAATCATGATCACGGACCAACGTCTTATTGTAAAACCCGGACTGTAGCGAAGCAGGTTTTTTTTTTCTTACAGCGTGGTATGAATGGAGGAAGTAGAGATGGATGATTCATCTTGGTATTGTATGGCCTCCCACTCCATCTTAGGTATTGGTGGCCGACAATGACGGACTGATGATGAAAGTCCAGTCGCCCAAAGGACGAGGGCACCTCGGGAATTACAAGATCCGCGGCACGTGGAACCCACTACAAACCTCCTCCTATTTTCCTGTTGGAAGCAATATTCCCCCCTCCCACCGCCTTTCCTACTTTTAACCCCCCTCCTCCAATCCCCCCAATCCACCCCCCGAACCTCAGGCCTTGCCGCTACGAAAGGTATCTTCCGATCCAGTCAACTCCGTCGAAGCTTGGAGCGTCGATTTTAAGACGCACAAGGCCTCACCTATAAACTTGCGCCGCTGAATCGTCACTAGTTAGCCACACGCAAAAACTGAGGCTGTATAACATTCGAGCAAGGATAGAAAACAATCAGGTGTAACATGACTTAATCCAATCTACCGTCCCTAATCCGACTCAGGCAGTTGATTAATCTGTGGGCAATGAAATCAATCATGACGAATGAGAATGACCCTGACACGATGTGAGACACAAGCACATAAATCAGAAAAAGGTCTTTAATTTTCGGCAAAATGGCCATTTTTGGGCACTTGGTCACATACAGACGAAGACAGGCAGCCTACATAAATACGCGAACAATGAACGTTCAACATTTAGTTAAAAAAACAATAAAAACAGCCTACTTACAAGATAATACATACAAACAAGAGCGTGTCAAATCACTGAAATACGACAGTGACGTTACTTACTATTTTACTTGAAACCACACCAAGCAGTGCTACATAAAAAGATGAACAACGTTTCGAATACTTATTATCTATATATTTAGATGTTTAGATTGTAAATATCTAAATATTCTTTTAGATATTTATTATCTGGTACTAAGTGGTTATGTACAGGTGGTTTATGCGTATGGATGACAAGCATTTCAAGATTAATACGTGCGCTAGTCTGTTTTTCTTGAAACAACATTTGACTCTTGTCCAAGGAGGGGGTGTGGCCTGTTGTGTATTGTCGGGTGACTTGCCTGTTGAAAGGCAGTGTTGCACTAAATGAATTGGATTCGATAGAAAATATCCAAAAGAATATTTTCCTGTAATTAAAAGACTTAAGCTCTACACTTTTTACTGTGCAACCCCCATATCGCCAACGAATGGATCATACCTTAGAAACACATTACCCGATTTGCATGCACCTTAACTTGCGACTTGGTTTCCCCAAGGAGCAGGTTGGTACGTGCATTTCGGCTGCCGTTTCTGCCTTTTCTGAGAGAAGAAATTGGTGGTTTTTATCCTTTTAATTTGTTAAAATTATGATTCTAACATAGGATGACTTAGTGGCTTTTGCCATGCTTTAATTTTATTATGCAAACCTGATGATGAAAATTGTAAATGTTCGGAACGTTGTTCGTCTTTTTATGTAGCACTGCTTGGTTTCCCTTCCTGCAATCTGTTACCGTGCTTTTTTTTGCTTCAATCCACAACGTTACTTAGTATTACGTGACAACAAGCACTAGTGTTATTTTACGTGACGGGAAATATATAAAATGTGTGTTACTTTTGCGTGATCGGGAAATACTTGATTGCTTCATGGCTCTGTCTTTGTCTGCAGAGTTTGTGTAAGCATCTAGCTGCAGCCTTACGTTTCTCAATGGCTTCCTGATGTACGATTCCGGTTCTGCTTACATCTATGATGTGATTGTCGGAAGGGTGCCTTGCAACGGCATGTGCTTTATCATCTCTACAGATAGCCCCGCCGTACCAAGACGGTCCAACTTTCTTCAGCCTAACGGCCTTACGGTTTGTTTATTGGTTTAATCGTTCATTGTTTGCATATTCATGGTCGCATAGCCCAGCATG